>CM046454.1:18507620-18695120 GCA_025506515.1 Flaveria trinervia | reverse complement strand
TTGTCGCAAGTTTGCAAAATATGCTACTAAGTGTGCCACAAATTTTTTTATGATTATTAAATTTGTAGATGAGTGAGTAGTTAAAAGTAATAGGTGTATTTATCGTAAATTTGTAGCATATTCACTAAATTTGTGACATTTTTGACACAAACACATATATTATTATTATTTAATTTAAAAATATTTATTATTATTTAATGTAAAAATAAGTGAATTTGCAACATCGTGGCAAAATTTTCTTAATCTGTGTACAATCTGCTAGAATTTTTCCAGAATAACATATTCTATTATATTATTAATATTAAAATAAGTGAATTTGCGCGGTTGTTATAAAAGTGTCACAATCTATGAAAAATCTATTACAATTTTGCGACAAAGTATATTTTATTTTATTATCTAATATTTAAATAAATAAATTTGTACGGTTGTGGCAAAAATGTCATAATGTTTCTAACATTTGCTTCAATTTTGCCACAGACATATATTTTTATTTATTATTTAATCTTCTTAATAGTTGAAATTGCATGTCTTTCATAAAGTTATCGCATTATGTATAAAATTTGATGCGACTTTGCCATTATTAATCTCTAAATAAGCGAATATGCGTGGGTGTTGACAAATATAGTCAATAAAAAGTTGTTAAAATTTTAGTTTTGCTAAGAATTTGCGATAATTTTAGCTTTATAGCAACTTTAGTAGTAGATAATGTAAGGATTCCAACAAGTCTCATGCAGTCAAAACATTCAAAGCAACTAAAGTCTCTCTGCATGCATGTACTGAAGTACTGAAGTAGAATTGCTTCGGAAGTTTTGCATACTCTAAGTGTAAAATCTTCCAAAGCCAATACCAATATCTTCTGAAGTCAAATATGAAGTCTTCCGAATCTTCAAAGACAAAATCTTACGAAGCCAATTTTATGAAGACAGATTTTTTTCCGAAAGCTTTTATGTAAATGTTATTATCTAATGTACTTTTCCATAAAGCTGGACTACCATTCTGTTGCGACTTTGTTTGACTCACCAAACAAGTTGGTAAAAAGGTCCATGCTTTTGGAAAACTGTACATTGAGGTATTGAGTCTAAGCTTTCTACTTTATGTACTTTATCATTTTTGTAATATATTAGGATGTGAACTATGGTATGTCATAGTTACTAGTCAAAAACAATCTGCCTTTTGACTCTACATTTGATTTTGTTGTCTAGTCTTATGTATCCGGCTAGCTTTCAATGTATAGCCGGCTGTAAGATGTATAATATGTATCTCAAGTACTTGTAACTTTAGAACACTTTGTAACACTTTGTAATAGAACTTGAGAAGCAATATACTGCAATCTTGAAAACCAAATACTTGTATTATTATCTTGTTTTGTCTTTCTTTTACTTGTGTTCTTAGCATCTCTCATTATAGTAAAACAAGTTCCTATTTGATCTGTTAAGTGTTCTAAAGAACTCTCCTCACTTGTGTTATGTGTTGTAATAACGGTCCTGCATTGGTATCAAAGCGAGTAAAGCTCTTGATATAAGATCTCACCATCTTAAGATCCCTCACACACACAAAACACTTAACAACTCAAATGGCAGCTATCACTAAGGCTGATGTGGAAACTGGAACTATGAAAAAGTCTTCACTGGTCACTCCTGAAGACTTTGATACTTGGTGTCAAAGAATAGGAGGCTTTATAAAGTCTCAAGACTCCAGGATGAGGGACTCTATTGTTGAAGGACCTTACATACCATGCACCTCATCTGCTACTGGTGGTGGTATAATTCTAAAGGCTGTGGTTGATTTCTCTGATGAAGACAGGAAGAGAATATAGATTGATCAAAAAGCCATGACAGCCCTTCAAAATGCTCATCCAAACTCTATCTATAGAGGCTTCAAGCAGTGCAAGACTACAAAGGAACTATGAGAAGCACTGAAGCTTATGTATGAGGGCTCAACTGAAGCCAAGGAAAACAAGAAGGATCTTCTCAAGCAGCAGTTTGAAAACTTCACCTTTAAAGTAGGTGAGACCATGACTCAACAATACTTCAGGTATGTTGAGATTGTGGATACTCTAATGGATGTTGGAGTAACTCTTGAGAAAATGGACATTGTAAGGAAGTTTATGTCACCTCTTCTTAGACAATGAACACACTACTGTGTTGTTATCAAGAGGACTGAGAACCTTAAGACGCTTACTCGGACTAAGTTGTATGGTATTCTCTGTGGCTACCAGATGAAGATGAACATGCAAAACTCATCTGGTAACTCTAGCAATCAAATAAGTTTAGCCCTTCATGTGACTGAAAGGGATAGCATGGAACCTCAACATCATCTCATATGCAACTCTGACAACTCATAAAAAGGTCCATTCATCATCTTCCCAGAGACTCCAAGAGAAAACTACACTCAAGGAGGTCCTTTCCAAGAGACAAGTTCTTCTCATGCTTTTGTCTCTACTGATGAATCCACAGGCAAATTTCTCTTCACTCTTGAAGACCTGGACTATATCCATCCAGATGATTTGGAATATATGGAGATATTTTAGCAGATGGCTCTTATCACTCACAGAGCCAAGAAGTTCTACAAAATGACAGGGAGGAAGTTTCCTAGCAATGCAGCCTGTGGAAAGTTTGAGTTGGACAAAAGCAAGGTAAAGTGTTATAACTGTAACCAGATGGGACACTTTTCTAAAGAGTGCAAGGAACCAAGATCAAATGGTGGCCAAACTCAAGCCAAACCAAACTACACTGAGAGAGCTCCCCAAAATGAGAAGCCAAAGCAGCAAACTGTAGTTGTTGTTAAAGAAGGAGGCTTTGACTGGTGCTTCCAGGTGGAAGATGCATCTTCAAATCAAGCTCTCATGGCTAACCACGATGAAGCCAAGGTATTGGAACATCTTTGCACTCCTGAATGTATTGCTAAAGTTAATAGATACAGGTCCTACAACTTAGAGATGAGATCTGATCTTGAGTCATTGAATATCTTAAAATTTGATTTCAAAAAGGCTGAAAATGATTATAAGTTAAAGATAGAGGACTTAGAGAAAACTATTTTAGTTCTTAAACTTGAGCACACCAACTATATGACTCAAATCAAGGATCTCATAACTATGTTGAATGAATGCCAGGCTGAGTTTGTGATCAGCAAAGCCAGGGCAGAAAAATATGTTCTTGAAGAAAAGACCTTCAAGAACATGATATCCTCATCCTTGCATGCAAAGTGTGATATCAGAATAAGCAGGGACTGGGATCTTGTGAGATAGCTCCTCCACACACAATCTTGTTTGTAAGATCTCCTAGGTGTGAAACTTGTGAAGATGAGCTTCCCTGTAACATCTTGTAATTTTGGGTTTAATTTAAAGTTAGCCTTGTTAAATTCTTGCATGGGCTAATTGTGTTATTTATGAAAATTATGGGCTGCTTATGATTATTACCTTAATTGCTCTTTTAAATTTGTAAGGTTATAATATTTATATAATAATAATAATAATAGCAAATTATAAGAGTAATAATAATTATGTTACTAATAATAATAATAATAACAAGAACAATAAGGGTAAAATGAGATGAAAATTTTTAAACTTGAAAATGTTCAAACATTAAACTTAATTTAAACTCAAGGGGCCTTCTTGTCAATTTAGAAACTGTGAAAACAAAGTTTGGGCACGAAATAAAAACCTTAAAACTTCAAGGACCATTTGTGCAAATAACTAAAAATTAATCCAAATTTTCCCCCTAAGCCGCGTTCCGGCCAGAAATCCGGCGGAGCTCCGGCGAGCTCCGGCGACGGCCAAAACACCCAAAATTATTCGTTTTCGAAGCCCAAACCGACCCAAATCGTGTCGTTTGCACGTTTCGAACTTGATTACTCGATTAAATTGCATTTAAACATCGGTTTCGACCCTAAGAGATCGCATAACCGATATACATTAAAACATATGGTCGTTCGAGCATTTACACATCATAATAGTCCAATTAAACTAACCTAAACGACTCTCTATCAATCACTAATCGAATACCATCCTCAATTGCATCTGAAACAACCACAATTTGCAAATTGAACTTCATTTTTTTATCGCGAATCTACACCACCCGAACACCACCATACCAACCTGTTAACAACGAATTGATAGAGAGCTTTACATCGGGAGCATCATCCGAAGCTCCACACAAAGTTAATTGGATTATCATCAACATTACACATCGTTCCCTCACCTCTCGGTCGCGACTCGTTCATCAACGTGTGCACCTTCAATTATTAATCAAACGGGTAAATTGCTTACATGTATACAATCGTTGATCATGGGGAACAAAAGCCCCATGGTTAACAATGCCCCTAGCATCGATTAATCTGTCAATTTGGGATCGAAGGAACTTAGGGTTCATGGAATTTGGGCGGGTTCTGTGTTCATTGGTTTTAAGTTTTGGAAACCAATTTCAACCGCAGCAGAAGCCTTGGTTCACTGGTTCCCCACTTGCATTCCACATTAGAGGTCCCGGGTTCGAACCCGGCGACCTCCAACATATTTTTTGGGGCTTTTTCAGCCTTTAAAAAATAGAAAATTTCTGAAAATTAATAAAAAAATCAATCTTGTAAATCTAAATTATTTGGAAGTCACTTAACCAATTTCTGAAAAATTTATGTTCTTATAATACTCGTATATTATTATAAAACAAATGATATAATTAGTTCAACTTCTTACAAAGTATATTTTTTCTTTATATGTTGAATAACTTATTAAATCATTATTTGTTAAAATAAGACATTTAGATTATTTTTATAAGTTAAACTTAAAATATTGTTTTAATTTACTAAATAGTTGTTTGTTCAAATATCATGTTTAAATTATTTTCTTATAAAATAAACACTAAATATTGTTATAACTCACTAAATCATTACTGTTCAAATACAAGTATATATTATTGTTTAAAATAAGAGTTATTTTAAAAGTTTGTTTTAAATTATATTTAGACCTCGTTACAAATGGTTTCTTCTATTTCTTGGTATTTAAACGATTAAATAATATATAGACTCAAAGCATAATCAAAATTTACCATGTTAACATCTCAAATTCCACTTAAAACTTAGTTTCCGTTAAAACGTTAAACTTATTATAATTAAACTTTAACCTTGTGTATATATATATATATATTTAGGTGCCTTGTGACGTTCATCTTGGAACAACGTTTATTATCAATCTTATTAATCTTCATACTTATACTTTTAGCCATGTGAGTACTTCCATACCCCTTTTTCATATTTTTAGACTTTGGTGTGGAACATGTTATCCTATTAACATTACACTTGTACACATTTTTGAGACTTGTAAACGTTATGGCAATTCCTCATGTAAGTTGTGGTTAGTTGGACTTTTTGTGATTACCATGTTATGGCACTATATGTACAATCATTAACTATTGCTAGCCCAGTGAAGTCATAGATCTATGGGCAAGACAAGCCTGCTTTGGTTGATCCAAGTACACTTAACTGATCGTATATACTTTTAAACGTTTGAGACTTGTACAATTTTGTCGAGGTTTGATTGTTGCATTGTTCATGACATCCCTAATCACTATGTTCACTAACTTATGACTTGAATTGCCATCTTTTATATGCTATGTATTTAAACCTATGGAATGCTCACCAACATTATTGTTGACCCCTTTATTTTTAACATGTTTCAGGAAATGCCCAAGTTTGATTATCTACACATTGAAGCTTGCATATCTAGGAATGGACCTAGATTAATAAATAAAATAGGATGAATTGTTACATTTTATGTTATGTTTTTTTTATATCCTTTGAGACTATATTTGTAATGTGACAAATGAAATTTATGTGTAAAATATATTTGGATTATTAATAGCGTTATGTGGCTATGAACGATCTTAACTCTCACTCCTCGACGTTTCCGCCGTCAGGTTGGGGTGTGACAGATTGGTATCAGAGCCCATAACTATAGAGATCTAGGTTATTAGAAATGGTGACCTAGGCTATAGTATGCATGAACCTTATAGAATTATATTTCTATCTTGTAACTTATATACTTTTCATGCTACATAATGCTATGCCTCTTATGTGCAATTTGATGCCTTAGCATAGGATTGCCTAAACATTGTTATTTGTCTCCCTAAACTTAACTTTGACTCTTTGACTCTCCCCGAACACGAACTCTCTTAATCTTATTCTCGTCGACACATGGAATCTTATGTTTATGTTATGACTTGGATCTTTAGACGTTACGTCTAATCTATATAAATCTCATCAAGGTTTTGATTCTATGAACCTAAGAAATATTGTGTGACACATAGACACCTGTATCCTGGTTTTCCTGGCAAAAGGCCCTCGGGCTAAGGCAAGCATATCGCATAAATCCTACGGGACTAGTTATGCTTACCTGGGGATTTCTGGGATGAGTGATAAACTATGGTCAACATACACAAGTTTCTAAGGTAAATGGGTCAATTCACCTTGACGTGTCAACGTTTTCAAATGGTAATGCGTTACCAAATTGAAACATCCCGTGTACCTAAAAACCCTTAGCTTATCTTTGTTAACCTACTATCCTCTGTTATCCCCGCTCCTGTAACTAACTCATTTTTATATATCAGCATGTCTCGTCACCATGGAAAGCGTGGAAGTTCCGACCGTAAGCTGGCTGCCATGATTGCACGACAAATGGCTGCCGTTCTCCCGACTATGGTGGCTGACTCAATAGCACACTAATGGCTAATAGCAACAACAACACATCAATGGGAACAATAGTGGTGCTAATGGAGATAATAGCAACAATCAAAATGAGAACAATCAACAAGGGAACAACCGTACTTGCACCTTCAAACACTTTAACTCGTGCAAACCCACTAGCTTTAGTGGAAAAGAAGGAGCCACTGGACTTCTCGAGTGGTTTGAAAGTATAGAGAATACGTTCATTGTTAGCGAGTGTCCCAACGAGTTCAAGGTTCGCTATGCCACAAGTGTTCTTCAACAACGAGCACTCACATGGTGGAATAGTGAGAAGAGAACCGTGGAACTGAGGCTGCTTTGGCCTTGTCCTGGGAGGAGTTCAAGGAGGTTATGATTCAAAAGTTTTGTCCAAGGAGCGAGTTACAAAAGCTGGAGGAGGAATTCTGGAATCTCAAACAAGATGGTGGGAATCATTTGGCTTATTCCACCCGACATCATGAGTTGAGTATGCTTCTACCTCACATGGTGGACACCGTGCCCCGTAACATTGAAAAATTTATCAAGGGGGTGCCACCTCAATTCAAGATGCTGTGGTGGGTAGTAGGCCCACAACCTTGGAGGAGGCGATTACTATTACTGCACAGCTCACTGAGAATCATATAAGAGCTGGCACGATGTCGGCAAAGGGCTCCAAGGCTATAGCGAAGGTGACACCTGAGGCAACAAAGGAGGTAAAGGCCGAGTCATCTTCTCAAAACAGGAAGCGTAAGTTCACCCCGACACGCAACTACCCTGTGACCGCCCCCAATGCTCCCCAAAAACAAATGGTGGTTGCGAATCAAGCTCCCATGGCTAAAGTTTATGCTGGGCCACATCGTATGTGTAACACGTGCAAGTACCATCATTCAAGCAACATGCCATGCCGAGTCTGCTCGCTGTGTGGAAAGTATGGTCATTTGGTGGCTACTTGTCTTCGTGCACCAAATAACACTGCCATGCTTACCAACCGAACCTGCTACAACTGTGGCGAGGCTGGCCGTATTCGCCCTCAATGTCCTCGCAATGCGGGAACTGTGCCACCGGCTCGTGGAAGGACTTTCAACATCAACACCAAACAAGCGCAAGCCAACAACGACGTGATGAATGGTACGTCGTTAAATTTCTTCTAGTCCTTTCTTGTTTTGCAAAAATTTCCTATCTATGTTCATCATATCAATAATAGGTTGTTACCAAACAGGTATGTATCTTGTAAATAATCATTATGCATCTGTGTTGTTTGATTCGGGTGCCGATAGGAGTTTCGTGTCCTTGGAATTCGAACCTATACTTTCTAAACCACGTGCAAAACTGGAGAAATCTTTCACGGTCGAGGTTGCCGATGGAAAATCTATTGTCGTTGATGTCGTGATACGCGACTGCACCTTGAGCCTTAACGAACACGAGTTCTCCGTCGACCTTATTCCTATGCAATTGGGAAGCTTTGAGGTTATCATTGGCATGGATTGGTTAGCCAAGCACCGTGCGGAAATTCTGTGTTTCGAGAAGTGTATCCGAATTCCGTTACCGACTTGAGATACTTTGAAGGTCTTTGGGGAGAAATCATCCCAAAGGCTCAAACTCATGTCTTGTATCAAGGCCCGCAAGTGCTTAAGTAAAAACTACATGGCTTTCACGGCATATGTAGTTAATACGAAAGCCAAGGGTAAGGAGTTGAAAGACATTCCTGTTGTGCGAGACTTTCCCGAGGTTTTTCCCGAGGATCTTAAAGGATTACCTCCCGTGCGAGTAGTTGAGTTCAAGATTGACTTAATCCCTGGCGCAAACCCTGTGGCTAAATCACCGTATCGTCTTGCACCGTCTGAAATGCAAGAATTAGCTAGTCAATTGCAAGAGTTGACCGATAAGGGTTTCATTCGCCCTAGCTCATCACCGTGGGGTGCACCTGTACTGTTTGTGAAGAAGAAGGATGGTTCATTTCGTATGTGCATCGACTACCGGAACTCAACAAGCTTACTATCAAAAACCGATACCCTCTTCCTCGAATGGATGATCTCTTCGACCAACTTCAAGGGGCAACTCAATTCTCAAAGATCGATCTACGCTATGGGTATCATCAACTACGTGTTCACAATGATGACATTCCAAAGACCGCTTTTCGTACTCGATATGGGCACTACGAGTTCATGGTTATGCCTTTTTGTTTGACCATGCACCTGCCGTGTTCATGGATCTCATGAATCGAGTATGTAAACCGTATTTGGATAAATTCGTAATCGTGTTCATTGATGACATTCTTATCTATTCTAAGACGAAAGTCGATCACGAGACACACTTGCGACAAGTTCTTGAACTTTTGAAGAAGGAGCAATTGTACGCTAAGCTTTCCAAGTGTGAATTTTGGTTAGAAGAAGTTCAATTCTTAGGACATGTGGTGAATAGCCAAGGTATTCACGTTGATCCTACTAAGATTGAAGCGGTGAAGAATTGGTGCATTCCCACAACCCCGACCGAGGTCCGTTCCTTTCTGGGTTTAGCGGGATATTACCGTAGGTTCATAGCAAATTTCTCGAAAATTGCTAAACCATTAACGGCGCTAACCCAAAAGAATCGACTCTTTGAATGGGGACCCGAGCAAGAGGAGGCTTTCGAGACATTAAAACGCAAGTTGTGCAACGCTCCTATTCTCACACTTCCCGATGGAAATGATGACTTCACTGTATACTGCGATGCTTCAAATCAAGGTATTGGTTGTGTGCTCATGCAACGAGGCAGAGTTATAGCATACGCGTCGAGGCAATTGAAGGTTCATGAAGTGAACTACACAACTCACGATCTCGAACTTGGTGTTGTGGTTTTCGCATTGAAGATTTGGCGACACTATTTATATGGGACGCAATGCATAGTCTACACCGATCATAAGAGTCTCCAACACGTGTTTAACCAAAAGGATCTCAACATGAGACAAAGACGATGGATTGAGTTAATTAGCGACTACGACTGCACAACAGGAATAATAATAATAAGAGTCTCCAACACGTGTTTAACCAAAAGGATCTCAATATGGGACGCAATGCATAGTCTACACCGATCATAAGAGTAATAATAATTATGTTACTAATAATAATAATAATATAATAATAATAAGAACAATAAGGGTAAAATGAGATGAAAATTTTTAAACTTGAAAATGTTCAAACATTAAACTTAATTTAAACTCAAGGGGCCTTCTTGTCAATTTAGAAACTGTGAAAACAAAGTTTGGGCACGAAATAACAACCTTAAAACTTCAAGGACCATTTGTGCAAATAACTAAAAATTAATCCAAATTTTACCCCTAAGCCGCGTTCCGGCCAGAAATCCGGCGGAGCTCCGGCGACGGCCAAAACACCCAAAATTATTCGTTTTCGAAGCCCAAAACCGACCCAAATCGTGTCGTTTGCACGTTTCGAACTTGATTACTCGATTAAATTGCATTTAAACATCGGTTTCGACCCTAAGCGATCGCATAACCGATATACATTAAAACATATGGCCGTTTGAGCATTTACACATCATAATAGTCCAATTAAACTAACCTAAACGACTCTCTATCAATCATTAATCGAATACCATCCTCAATTGCATCTGAAACAACCACAATTTGCAAATTGAACTTCATTTTTTTATCGCGAATTTACACCACCCGAACACCACCATACCAACCTGTTAACTACCAATTGATAGAGGGCTTTACATCGGGAGCATCATCCGAAGCTCCACACAAAGTTAATTGGATTATCATCAACATTACACATCGTTCCCTCACCTCTCGGTCGCGACTCGTTCATCAACGTGTGCACCTTCAATTATTAATCAAACGGGTAAATTGCTTACATGTATACAATCGGTTGATCATGGGGAACAAAAGCCCCATGTTAACAATGCCCCTAGCATCGATTAATCTGTCAATTTGGAATCGAAGGAACTTAGGGTTCATGGAATTTGGGCGGTTCTGTGTTCATTGGTTTTAAGTTTTGAAAACCAATTTCAACCGCGGCAGAAGCCTTGGTTCACTGGTTCCCCACTTGCATTCCACATTAGAGGTCCCGGGTTCGAACCCGGCGACCTCCAACATATTTTTTGGGGCTTTTTCAGCCTTTAAAAAAATAGAAAATTTCTAAAAATTAATAAAAAAATTAATCTTGTAAATCTAAATTATTTGGAAGTCACTTAACTAATTTCTGAAAAATTTATGTTCTTATAATACTCGTATATTATTATAAAACAAATGATATAATTAGTTCAACTTCTTACAAAGTATATTTTTCTTTATACGTTGAATAACTTATTAAATCATTATTTGTTAAAATAAGACATTTAGATTATTTTTATAAGTTAAACTTAAAATATTGTTTTAATTTACTAAATAGTTGTTTGTTCAAATATCATGTTTAAATTATTTTCTTATAAAATAAACACTAAATATTGTTATAACTCACTAAATCATTACTTGTTCAAATACAAGTATATATTATTGTTTAAAATAAGAGTTATTTTAAAAGTTTGTTTTAAATTATATTTAGACCTCGTTACAAATGGTTTCTTCTATTTCTTGGTATTTAAACGATTAAATAATATATAGACACAAAGCATAATCAAAATTTACCATGTTAACATCTCAAATTCCACTTAAAACCTTAGTTTCCGTTAAAACGTTAAACTTGCTACAATGATGTATGATGTTCTGAACACTCCTCCACCAGACTCGACATCATCGACTCCATTAGATTATACTTCTAGCCCTTCTAGGGGAGAACTTGAGGTAAGTGACTCTTCCTCTGATGATAAAGCAGTTGAGACTACAAATATGGACCAGGAGGAACAGGTTCCCACTAATGAAAGTACACAAGCATTTGATATTGATGCCAGTGACACTTCTAAACCTCAGACTCCAACAGCCACAGAAACTGAACCAGGGATTCCAAATCTGGATAATATGGTAGTTGTTCCCACCACTCCAGGAACTCGAGTTAATGTGAATCATTCCCTTGATAATGTCATGGGGATATTCTATCGGGAGTTCAGACACGAAATCAGCTATACTCAGCTGATTATGCCGCGGTCATGGAAAAAGATTATTTACACGATGGTGCGTATCAATGTTTTGTGTCTCAATTTAAGCCAAAATATGTAAGTGAAGCCTTAAACGATGACGCATGGGTGAGTGTTATGCAAGAGGCACTCCTTCAGTTCAAGAAGTTAGGAGTATGGACTCTTGTGGATAGACCCAAAGGTGCAAAGGTGATTGGCATTAAATGGGTTTGGCTTGTTATTCAAGGGTTTCGAAAAGTAGAAGGCATTGACTACAATGAAGTGTTTGCACCTGTGGAAAGGATGGAAGCAATATGTATATTCTTAGCCTATGCATCCTACATGAAGATCAAAGTTTATCAATTGGATGTGAAAAGTGCATTCCTTCATGGTCAAATGCGTGAAACGGTGTACGTCAGTCAACCCGAAGGATTTGAGGATCCTTATCATTAGGATAGAGTTTATAAACTAGAAAAGGCTCTTTACGGGCTTCATCAAGCTCCACGAGCCTGGTATGGGAAACTCTCTACTCATCTGGTGAAACATGGATTTCGCAAAGGGGTTATTGACTGCACACTATTCATCAAAGAAAAGGATGGTGATTTACTACTGGTACAGATATATGTGGATGACATAATCTTTGGTTCCAAAAATGAATAATGTTGTAAAGAATTTGAATCAGTGATGAAAGTTGAGTTTGAGATGAATGCCATGGGAGAGATGAAGTTCTTTCTTGGGTTATAGGCGGATCGGACACCAAATGGAATTGTCTTGCATCAGTCCAAATATATAGAGGATATTCTCAGTCAGTTCGACATGGAGAATGAAACAACTGCCAGAACTCCACTTGCCACGAACCACGATGTGCTACCCGACAAAAATGGTGACCTGGTAGATGCCACTATGTACAGAGGAATGATCGGATCTCTAATGTACCTTACAGCCTCTCGTCCTGATATTATGTATGCCACATGTCTCTATTCCAGATATCATGATAAACCAAAAGTAAATCATCATGAATTACAGCGTATAGTTACGTTAGCACTCGGGTGTGGTATCCTCATGATGATGACTTTGAGCTTACAGCGTATAATGACTCAGATTATGGTGGTTGTAAAATGAATTACAAGTCAACATCAGCGGGATGTCAGTTCTTTGTTGATAATTCTGCTGCAATTGCTGTCACAAAAGTAAATCATCTACTGCAAGCTGCTGCTCCTAATTCATTTGGATTCAACAGCAAATGCAAGACTATGATTTGTAGTTTTCTAACACCCCTATCTTTGTTGATAATTTTGCTTCAATTGCTGTCACAAAAAATCCAGTCCAACACCCAAAAACTAAACACATCGGTATTAAATATCACTTTACACATGACTGTTTTGAAAAGAATTAATCGATGTTCATAAAATTAATACGGATTTTCAACGCGCCGACCTCTACACAAAAGCGTTTGACAAACCTCGGTTTTTATATCTTTTAGAAGTTCATGGTGTGAAAAAGAAAAGTGATGTGATTCAAGAAGAATAGAGTTCTTAGTCCGACAAGTTTTTTTCTTATTTATTATTTATTTATTTTTTTTTCTCGTCCTTTAAAAATCCAAAAACACAAAAAGATTTTTGGTTTTAGAATTTTAGGGGGAGAATAGTTTAGCTTCAGTATTCAGTTTTAATTACTACAAAAAACAAGGGGGGAGGGCAGATAAGCTGAAAGCAAAGAAATCATATCTGTGATTTTGATTCAAATTTTATGAAAAATGATAGTACATAGGGAACAAATTGTTTGGGACATCAAAATGATTTAAATGCTAAAAATGATATGTTCAAATTACAAGTCTGAGAAGTCTAAGCAAAATTAAGAAAAAATGATAGTACACTGGTATACTACTGAGGTAACACAAAGAAAGTAGACCTAGGGATTGCTAGTTCATTATATGATGTGTCGGGAGATTCAACAGAATAGATGAGTAGACTTCATTGGTGAATCAAATTCAAACTAATATGTTCATCTTGCTATGGTCTCTCATCTTATCCCTGGTTAACACAATCAACACATTTCCAATAAGGGGTGATGAGCAAGATAAACGTTACAAATGTGTGCGGATGACCATAAAAATGAGCAAGGCATAAGAAAAAAATGTTAAGCGCAATTAAGCTAATGATAAATGTTTTTGGTGCGTTATGTGCAAAAGAAAAATTGCTCTAACAAGAAGATAGGTTGTGTGCCTCTCTGCTGTGTGATGGTACTGACCTGAGGATAAACATAACCTAAATATTCTAGAATTCATTGTTGTTTGTGCCTCTCTGTTGTGCGATGGCACTGACCTGAGGCTTGACATCTCTTTGAAAGCTCTTAGAATAGTTTCTTCTTGTCAAATACCCGTAGACCACTCAAAAATCTCCTAAGAAATATTGATTACCATATAAGTATGAGACCCATAAATGCGTGTTGAAATAAAATAACCTAACTCACCACCAATGTAAGTCAAAATCTATGTATGGATTTCTGTGGACAAATATACTGACAATCATTGTGGTTGCAACTCTCGACAGTCAAAATCTTTGTGGGGATCTTTTAGCTCTAGTGTGATTTCCTGAAAGTGCTATTGACTCTCAGACAAATAAGAATCTAGTATCAAAGTACTTATAAAAGGGTCCCAAATGATAATGATATACCTATATGATTCCATAAGAATCTTTCCAGAAATGATAAAATTAATTAAAGTTGTTCTGCTTAGGAGGAAAAATCTGTTAGATGATGTCTGAAAGGTTTCAATCCACCTCAAACCAAAAACACAAAAATATGTCTTCTTTTATTTTTTATTAAAGTTATTTTTCTGTTTTTGTTTTCTGCGTTGCGTAAATGTTGGACTATGTAACTAGATGAACACTGTGAATCACAAGTTAAAAGGATCACGCCTGAGGTGATCAAATATTTTTAAATTAAAAGGATCGCGTCTGAGGTGATCAAATGATGTTAAATTAAAAAGGTCATGTCTGAGATGATCGTTGGTTATAATGTTTTATATCAAAGGTTAAATTTTAAGTGTTTGAAAGTGTATGATGTCAAACTCATAAGTATGAGCCAATCGGACGATTGAATCATAAGTATGAGCCAATCGTACGTATGAACCAATCACACGATTGGACCATGAGTATGGATCATCTATGCGATTGGATCACAAGAATGAACCAATCGTACGACTGGTTGAAGGAGTATGAGTTAGTCGCACGAATGAATCATGCGTATGGGTCCAGTCGCACGACTGAAACTCAAAACAATATAAATAAGGGGGTTAGTTGGTCGTATTCTCACCACTCTTCAAAAACTCTCTGATACCGCCCATACACACACTCTGCCAAAACTTTCGATCATTGTGATTACTCTCCATTGTGATTCTAACTATCATTCCATTCATCTACAGGTACTTGGAAACAAAAATCGGTTCTAATGAATGGTTTAATCGAACCCTAAATGACCGCAAATGTTAAAATCAATAACCGAGAATAAACTCTTAAAATACACCACTTAAATGGACACTAATGTTGATTTAAATGAAACTAAGTGCTATTTCGAGTCTCTGCTGTCCAAATGAATCTAGACACGAAGTGTAATGTCACGTTTTGACAGAGATTCAAATCTATGGTGTTCAACAGTGAAAGATGTGAATGGAGATGCTGATGAACTTCAGTCGCATGATTGAGCCAGGCACATGATTCAATCCCACGAATGAATCATGCGTATGGGTCCAGTCGTACGACTGACTCAACCGCATGGCATAACATATACTAAGCTTTGTCGCAGGCTCAATTGTATGACTGAACTCAGTCGTATGGTTCAATCGCATGATTGAACCAGTTGATCAAAGTCAGCCAAAATTAAATTGTTATCTTTACAAACAATCTAATGTATATGTTTCTTGTGTTGCAGCAATATGGCTAATAGATGGACTATGAGCACAAAGCACAACATTTGTGCTCATCTTGATGCTACATCCCGGAACGCCTCTGAGTTCATCGGGATTATTGCCTTTTTTGTATAGATCGAGGATCTTCAAGGCCATCTCTGTCCCATGCACACCTTACAAAGATCCATACAGCAGGCTTTCTGGGAAAGCGCCATGGTTGACAGGTCCATTGAGCCCCACCGTATTCGGAGCACCATCTTCAGAAAAGAGATTGAGAAAACTGAAGATGATCTGAGTTAAGTCTTAGATCTGGGTGAGGACGGAGCCTACCTAACCAAGCTGCATCCCCTAACGGTTCGGGGATGTTTTTTGAGGATCAAGTACGCCGGTGACATCAATGCTGGTGTGCTGAACAAGAGCAACATGTGCCCGTAATTCAAGTATTTGGCACACGTGATCCTAAAGTGTATAGCCTCCAAACGTGGAGGATTTGATGAGATGTCTAACCAAATCCAGAATGCATACGTTGCACTGGTACTGAACCACCCGTTTAGTTTCTCTCGTATGCTCTTCTCCTATCTGATCGAGAACATTAAGGCCAAAGGCAAGGAAGGCTTGTGCATGTATCCACGTTTCTTGCAGATGATTATAGATGAGAAGCTTCCTATGCTGCCTAAGGAGAAAGATGTTGGAGTGGTGCTTGAGGTAATGGATGATACCACCTTGGGCAGGATGAAGGTATACTGGGGGAAGCAGGTGAAGCCCCCGGTCAGGAGAATTTTTGGGCATCTGGCCAGTAAGGACTATGTGGCGCCTTCTCGCAAGAAATGGCGTCACTATGATAGTGATACAGATATGGAGCCCATTATGGTTCCTGCTGATGAAGACGATGAAGATGATGATGACCATGATGATGGTCAAGGTGGGGGAGATGCTGGCCCTAGTTATTCACGGGCCACCGACACTTCTACCATATCTTCACCACCTCCACACAGTATTTCTTCTACTCCAGGTGGATCTAAATAGGCTGCTATCCACCTGGACTTTTTGATAGAGGAAGAGGATGAGTCATATGATGAGCCTCTCGTCAGGCAAGTTGGGAGCCATGTTATGGCTACCGAGAAAAGGAAGGAGGCGATTGGTGGATTCCAAGCTGAGTCTGAGGGTGGTGATACTGAAGTTACAGATCCCACTTACACACGCGACCAGCCTATTAGCCCAGGGGGAGCCCCAATTGCCAAGGGTTCAGGGAAGAAAAGGATGGCCCAACCCCATGGAAAGAAGAGTAAGAGACCAAGGTTTACATAGATCACTTCTTCCACCACCACTGCCACAATCACCACCACACCCACTACCATCTCCACTACCACCGATACTCCCACCACCACTCATACACCTACATCCACCTCACCCACAATACCCAACACAACTCCACCACAAGCCACTTCTATTCCTCCTCCCATCTTCACCACATGAACCACTACACCCACTACTCACGAGCAGGAATATCCACTTAATTCCCACTAACACCTGGCTCTACTCTACCCACTGTTGGGTTAGAGGAACAGCTGGCGAGCCTAAACCGACTGGTGCTAAAGATTCTAGAAATAGATGATCTGGGAGCTAATCAGATAAACCAGCTGATGGCGGTCAATACCGCCGAAGCCAAACAGATAGCTCAGCTCATTAAGAAGAACACTATTTATGAGAGAGCATTAGGTCAAGCTCACCATGCACTGAAGAGTCAGAATGAGTTGGTAATGGCTTCTGTAAAAAGGATTGAAGTATTGGAGAAGAATAACAAAAGGATTATGCTAAAGTTGAAGGGGATAAGGGTGAGCCCCTAAAGATTAAAGGTAATGGTGATGATGAAGGAGATGATGATGATGAGACTTCTGATGATGAATTAGAAGAAGATGATGATGATGAGGAAGTTGGAGGTAACGGCAAAGATAAAAGAAATGATGACGATGAGGATGAGGATGATCAAGAAGGTGATGCATCTGCATCAACCTCAAGTCAAGCTGCACGAGAGAGGCACTCAAAAAGAGCCTCATCGTCTGCAGCTCCAGCTGAAGAAACTCGGGAATAGGGAAAGAGTGATGCTCAACAGCCCGAGGACAATGATGTTATACCCCTTCAGCAAGTCAAGACTCAACTCACTATGATTCTTGATTTGCAAGGGATTGTACGAAGGTCTGTGAGCTATACTCCTGAAGAAGGAGAGATCATCCATGATCTGACAGATGAGCAGCTTGTTGAGATGTTCAGAATAAATCCAGATGAAATTGTTAAAGATGCTCCAGAAGTTGAAGTCTTAAGTGATGAGGAGCTACAGGATGTGGATGAAATAGAGATTGAAGATGTCACAACTGACCACTATCCAGAGTACACTGACCCTAAAGGCAATGTTATCCCCAACTTGGGTGAAATTTTTGACAGTGATACTTTAGATAAGCTGGAGAAGATGGAGAAAGAAAAAGAGAAAGATGAAAGTAAAGCCCAAGCTTCAGATGAAAATTTTGATATTAAGAAAGCTGAATGGACAGCTTGTTTTGCTGAAATGAAAGCCCAACGCGCACCTCCAAAGCAAAATGCCTATACCAAACTTTACAGAATCAAGAGACATCAGAAAGTGTCAGGCAAGCTCATCACGTGGGCCTATTTTGAAGACTTGGATGTCTATGTTGTGTAGAGAGAGAAGGGGATTGAGTACTTCAGATATCCATATGATCTGAAGACTCTTCCTGGTTTTGAGCTAAACAGATTGGCGTGTTTAAACCTATTGTATGCCAACCCTAGGAAGATGTCGGATGGTTTGAGACGGCACTGAAGAAAGAATACCACACCAGATGGGTCAACTTCAGGCCTCAACAACCTAAGCGGTTCATACATAAGACTGAAGTTGATCCTATATCCGGAAGGCCTAAAGTAGTGTGAAGTGGAGTTCCCCACGCATAATGTCTAAGATTCCCTTATGAGAGATGCCTCAGGACTTCACTCCACACTTCAAATGGTGGTATTATGATTGGAGGATGGGAGAAGCGGTCATAGTTTTGAACAGAGATGGGAAGATAGGACTATCAGGGTATTGACCTAATGTGGCTTACTAACTTGTCTGCTAATGATGTTTACACCTTATACAAGTGGCCACTGTTTTATAACATGCAAGATATGTACAAGCTCTACAGTTCCAACATGTTATACGACTCTGCTTTGCATTTGAGATACACGTAGGAGTCACTAGAGAAGAGAAGTACAAGAAATTTCAAGAGCATGTGAAGAATGTTAGAAAATAGGCTAAACGTATTGGCTTCAGAGGATGATCTCCCAAGCTTATGAAGAACAGATTGATCCACAACAAAGCCAAAAGCTTGCTGAAGAACTACTAAAGATCCTAGAAGAAAGTGATGACCATAAAGTTGAAACTAAGCTTTGGTGCATCTGCAGTTTGATAAATTCAGCCTGATTTGGTTTCAATATTGGAGCAATTGCATGCCACGAGAGCAACAACAAAAGAGAGACAAAAGAACTTGGAGAAAAGCATGTCAAACAATAGGATAAAATAGGTCCAAGTGGGAGTTTGTTGATATATTATGTTCCTAGTTTATGTTCTTAATGTAAAAGTCTTCCATTTATTACACATGTGTAATGTAATTATTTAATCAAATATGATATGCGTTTGATGTTTATTTATCTTTGATTATTTCATATTATTGTTGTGTTAAGTATAAGTCATATGTATGAACTTCATATGTAGGTTTGAGAGTGTTGTACACAATTCTAAGTCAATAATGATTGGGAAATGTGTTCAACTTAGTCGGGTAATTATTCATGCTAATGGACCATTCTTGTGGACCATACACATGAATGAATCATTCTAATGAACCAGTCGTATGACTAAACCATGAGACTGGATCAATCGTATGATTGAGGCATAATATTGACTCAGCCGCACGACTGAACCTTCAGTCGTGTGTATGACTCAATTGCATGAGTCAGTCGCATGACTGAACCATGCTAATGGTTCAGTCATACGAATGAAAGCTGTAAACCTATAAATACCACTTAGTTCATGAAAAAACATAACACTTGGAGAGAGACTTTGAATATACAAAAATCCTAGCCGTTAGAGCGTCCAGCACACCCAATCCAACTTCATAGTTTGTTCTTGATCGATTTCTACTCATTCTTAACGTTTGTTTCATCATTAGATCGATCGGGTTATCGTTCTCACTGATTGGATCACCAATCAAATAGGATTCCGCACTATTTGATCTGGTCTCACGCAGAATCTATTAATACTCCGTACGTACACGGTCCTAACATGCTAGACTATGGATTCAACTTCAAGGAGACTCCCATCCAGATAGACAACAATAGTGTTATCTCAATCACAGAAAATCCTATGTAGCACTCAAAGACAAAGCACATCAATATCAAGTATCATTTGATTAGAGATAACTTTGAAAAGGGATTAATCAAACTAGCCAAGGTTAACACAAATGAACAATATGCTGCTTTGTTCACCAAAGCTTTTGATGAACAAAGATTCAAATATCTTGTATCATCTATTGGGATGATTAACTTTAAGTATCTTTTCTTAAAACTTAATCATATTATTTCTAAAAACTTATGTGTCCTAAGTTGTCTATCTTATCACCTTCATTAGCCCCTTATTCCCTTTGAAAGTAAAATCTTTTAAAATTTATTCATTTGATTTTTGAAAATTTTGATCTTTTTATCCTTTGGAAAATTTAAAATTATCTTCGGAAGAAACTTTTGACATAGAAAACAAATATCTAGTTAAGTAGTTTTACCTTCGGAAGAAATTTTTAAAATATCTTTCAAAGCTTAAAATCAACTTAAATACCTGTATGTTTTTATAAGAACAAATTTTCTTCCGAAAGGAATTTCTCTTCGGAAGTTTTAATTCTTCATAGAATAAAAACTCTGAGCTCTAAATCTCTTCCGAAGCAAAATCAAAATTTTTGAAATGATTTCTGAAGTCAATTTGCCTTCGGAAGCTTTTCTTCAAGAACTTCCGAAGCAAAATAACCTTCGAAAGATTTCCCGACTTCCAAGAAAACTACATTTTGGGCAAAAGAAAACTACTTTTTCAGAGGTGGGACCAACTTTTGGATTTCAAAGTTTATCCTCTTTTACTAATTTTGTCTCACATCCTTTTCACATATAAACCCAACAGTTCCCCTCTTTTTCACTATCTTTTTCATCTGCATTTTTTCTTTGACCTAAATTCTCCCAAACCACCTTTGTTCTTCATCTTCCTTCACCCTTAAGCTTCTCAAAATGGCCAATCTAAATCTCCAAAACAACCCTGATTTCTCCATGCAACTTCACAGGCAACACAACCAGGTTGCTCTGTTGAACTTTGAGAAAGATGATAGTTTTTCAGAGATTTGCCATTTTCTGGCTCTATCAAACTACTTCACCTCCTTTACCATTGATCCTACTCTATATGAGGATCATTTTCTTGAATTTGGAAGACCTAACAAGAGGTCATTATGGATGGGGAGAAGGCACTGTCTGCCATAGTGCATGGGAAAATAATCTTTATCACTCCGGCCATCATCAACAATCATATTTAGCTGGATGATGAAGAAGGTGAGGTGTTCTTCCCAAAAGAAGTTGTTAATCATTCCTTTGAGCAGATGGGCTATGTGGGAGATTTCTCTGTAAAGACCTTTAGAAAAGGGAATGTCTCATCTCAGTAGAAATACCTGCTTCATATGGTTATCCATAACTTGTCCAACAAGCATGGAGGGTGGGACCATATTCCAGAAGATCTCTCCTTCATAGTGCATGGAATGGTTCGAGGGGTCAAGTTCAGGTACTCTCAGTTTTTTATACAAATGTACTTGCTAACTTGGTATCCTTAGAGTATTACATGTTTCCTAGATATGTTCAATACATTCTTAACTGTAAACTTGGTTAACAGTTGAGGGAAACAGGTAATATCCTTAAATTAGGACAGATGAAGCCCGAATCTTTAAAATTTTGAAGAAGCCAACTGTTGGCTTCTCAGGGGTAGAAACAACCCTTGTCCCTAAAATGTTAGAGCTTATTGCTCAAGGTGACAACATAGTAACACAAGCTAGTGTTGAACCCACACATTCTACTTCCCAACCACCAACAAGACTCCAAATCACCTACACTTAACAAAGAAAATCCAAACGAACCCCTGCTCAAGCTATTGTGTCTATGCAGGCTCCCACACACTCACCCATACAGGAGGAAGTGGATACTAGAGCTCCTACTTCTCCTGAGGAGCAAACCGCTCCCATCTCTTCAAGGATCAGCGTTGAGGTTCCTCATGCTCAGCCTGATGAGCTCATAAGCCAAACTGCCTTAAGCTTTCACTCTGAGTCTTAAAACTCAAGTGAACAACCTTCAGGGGACAGTTACCATCCCTAGCCTCTAGACTTAAATCATCCAATCCTAAACCTTGACTTCTATACCGATGAGATTTAGGTTTCAGTGAGTACCATGAGTCTCTCTAATCCTCCCCTACTCAAAGAAAGATGAGTGCTCCTGAGTCACCTATGGCTAGCCCACATCAGTCACCTATCACTAAGGTGGATACTTCTGAACTTATTTAGGATATCCATATGGAAGAGGCTCTCACTTCAGCAAGTGATTACATCATTAAGATCTCAACCATGGAAACTCAGCCTATTGACACTTCAATGAGCAGAGGAAATCCAGTAGCCAAGAACTTCATGCTGGTGGTGAGAGAGAAGAGTTTGGTCCAATTATCTATCCCCCATTATTCTTCTGATGAGATGAGGGGAATCAAAGGCTAAAGATGCAAAAACTATCAAAAAGATGCACTTACCTAGTCTCCAAGGTATGTCATCTTGAATCTCAAGTGACTACCTTGCAAAACAGGGTCAATGATCAGCAACTTGAGATATCCTATCTCAAGGAAAAACTAGTTGGGAGACCTTTAAGAAGAGCTCAACCTGGAACACAAGAACCTGTGAATGTGGTTGATCTAACCTCTAGCTCGCCTATGAAAGTGGGTGATGCTACCAAAAAGGGGGAGAAAGTTACCACAGACATAGAACCTGGAGTTCTTCACAGAGCATGACATTGAAGATTTACCATCTTCACTTACAACTATCCATACTCAGCAACTTCCTCAAGTTCACATTGATGTGGACTCTATAGACTCCTACATTCAGAGTCTTTTTGAGGAAGGCATACCAAGGACTGTATCATCTCCACCTCAAGGAACGTCCAAATACATCATAGGGTGGATGTATGATGCAAATAGAAGAGCCTTTATTCTTCAACGAGTTCAAGGGCAGCAAGAAGTATTTAATTTTCAGACCTTGAACTACTATGAAGGTCTTAACCTGATCAACATGCGACTTGTCAATCCAAGCCAATCTAGACAAGCTGACAGGCTACACAAAGGATTCAAGACAGAATTACTAAAAAGTTTAGTCTTAGAAGGAGACAAAGGTAATTAGGTAATACTATTGATTAACTAGATGTTGAGGCAGACCCTAGGATTAGCTTCAAAGGAGAAACCTTGACTAAAGGCCAATGGTAGAGCCAGAGAGCCCTGTGACACCTACAACTACTTTAACAATTCATTCTCTCAATGAATCACCTACTAGTGAAGGTGTATCACAACCTTTTTCTGGCCAGAGCTTGGAGGCTACACTAAGCAATGAAGGCCAAATCTCTCTCCATCCTGAGTCACAAAGGTCTGTGAGTGACAAAATGAAAAGGAAAATGACTTCTGAAGAGATTGAGGAGGGGAGAGAGAGAAAGGAAGAGGAAGCTAAGGGGAGAAAGTTCCTCTGGTCTGCAGGATTCATGGAAGCTGCAATCATGGTTGGCCCCAGACTAAACACTCAAAATGATGTGTTGAGGGCAGTTAGGATTATTTACCTGCAAACCAAGAACTATGACATCGATGAGATTGTATCTCTCCCTTTAGAAGAACTTAATAAACTGGCTGACATGGAAGTGTCAAGAGAGAGAAAGGAAGCAGAGGATGCAAAGTTACTTCTTCAAATCAAAGAGGAGAGGAGACAAAAGAGACTATACAAGCATGTTCCCACTTTCTCCCTAGTTCAAGAAAGTCATACACACGAGGTTGTGGCTCCACAAGAACATCAGGTAGACAAAAAGATTAATAGGATCAATATGATCAACTACCTGAGTGCCACAGGTCTATACCAGGCATCTGCATATATTCCATTGTCCTTTGAGTACATAGAGTTTGAGTATCTCAAACAGCTTGAGCTTGAAGTACTCAAAGAACATAAGGCAACAAAGAGAAAATTAGGGGAAGATGCTGCAAAGTCAAGGGTCATCATTTAAAAGAGTATGAAGAAGCCTACTGACAGACAAAGAATGATGAGCTTCTTGAAGATGTATGGATTCTCTGGAAGGAGATTTGGCCCTGTCTCTATCTACCATGGATGAGCATATTAGGGTGATCAAGCAGAAGATCAAAAGAGGAGAATTTGTTGACTTACACTCCCCACCAAGTCAGATCCCTCAAGAAGTGGAGGTTAAGGTTGAACCTTTTGAGACAACACAACCTGGACCTCCTGCTGAGCCTCAGCAAACTTCATCTTTTGATCCACAGTCGGGTCAAATTCCCTCTCCTTCTGAACCTGTGAGGGAGGAACACCTAACTGAGCAAGGCAAGACTGATCAACAAGGTGCTGCAGACCAGTCTTCTCAGTTAAAGATATCAAAGAGGAGGAAGAGGATGGCTTCTAGATCAAAGTCAAAGAAGAAGAAGAAGTCCAAACCATCCACTCCATACCTCAGGATGAGTCAGATCAACCTGAAGGAGTGCATGAAGAGGCAGCCCAAACAACTCCAATCCAAATGACTCCTCTTGCTTCTAAGAGACCCATCTTATCATGGACCTTCACAACTAATGCAGGAAGATGGCATATGATTAGAGATCAAGGTGGTGTAAATGTCTACACATGGCAAGACTTATTCAACCTACCTCTGCGTGATCTCTATGAGATGAGAAGATACTATGAAGGTTTGAGTGATCCTGACCATCTAATGAAGAAGGGCATGGTCATCATCATGATGAGGACTGTCAACTGATGAAGATATTTAAATGTTTTGGTATCATCAGCCTAGGGGGAGTTTGTAAGGATTCCAACAAGTCTAGTGCAGTCAAAACATTCAAAGCTAACAAAGTCTCTCTGCATGCATGCACTGAAGTACTGAAGTAGAAATGCTTAGGAAGTTTTACACCTCACACTAGAAATACTCTAAGTGTAAAATCTTCCAAAGCCAAGACCAATATATTCAGAAGCCAAATATGAAGTCTTCCAAATCTTCAAAGACAAAGTCTTCCGAAGCTAATTTTATGAAGACAGATTTCTTTCGAAGACTTTTATGTACATGCTATTATCTTATATACTTCTCCATAAAGTTGGACCACCTTTCCATTGCGACTTTGTCTGACTCACCAACTTTTACAAGTTGGTGAAAAGGTCCATGCTTTTGGAAAACTTTAAAATGAGGTCTTGAGTCTGAGCTTTCTACTTTATATACTTTATCCTTTTTGTAATATATTAGGATGTAGGCCCCATTCCCAGGACACTTATAACTGGCCAATCATTGCACATAAAACATATAATTACATTAACTTAAATAATCATTGCCACGGAAACATTAAAAACAACATTTTCATTAAAACTACTTTTGCAAAATAATACAACATTCGTTACACAATTTCATTTGTTCGCATTACAATGCAAAAACATTAAACAAAGGAATGCCATCCAAAAGAGCCAAGTAGCCGCCCCGTGCCATCCTCAGCAACTTTACCTGCCCACTGGAAAATGCATAAAAAGTCAGCATTGCTGAGTGAGTTATAGTTTTATAAAAAAACATTATATTACCTTTCATGTGTTAAAGTATTTTTATTACTATCGCACGTGATCACACATCATAGTACACATAGATAATATCATTATTATCTTCTTTTACTGTTCATCACATTATTTCTATAACTCCTTCTTTCTTTATCATATTCTCTACCACTATTGGATCAGTGTCATCAGCTATGCCTCAAACAAATGGGATACTGGGCCGAAGATCATAATTGACTTCCACATCACACATAGCCTGGCACCAGCACCGGGGTAAGCGACAAGATCCCAACTGTATACTACACCCCGAACATTATACATAAATCGAGTACTGGGCCAAAGATCATAAATGACTTCCATACCACACATAGCCTGGCACCAGCACCAAGGTGAGTAATCACTATAAACCAACTGTATACTACACCCTAACATTATGCAGAACTCGGGTACTTGGCCGAAGATCATAATTGACTTCCATACTGCACATAGCCTAGCATCACCACCGAGGTGAGCAATCACTATAACCATGTATCAAACCGTTGATCAGTCATAAAGACTGGAACCCCTGCATGTATCCTTAAGGGTTAGCTAAACCATACGCAGTTGAGCTTACGGCATTTTAGAGCCGTGCACCTCCGTACATTTTGCTTGCAAGCCTCTCTCTCTACTTTCTTTTTCATTAATGCATGCATTCATTCATTACGTTCCTCTTTTTATTATGTTCCACTTTACATTACATAATACTTATCATTTCATTCATTAACATTCAATGCAAAGCCATGGGAAGATAAACATAATAATAAGAAACATCAACATATACATTTAACATCACCATACATGGCACATCATACATAACATAACATACATCATACATACCATCATGCAAAAGCACTAATTATACATCATATCATCATCATCATATGATGCCTATCATAGCATCTATGACCTCAAAAAGTCAACTTACATAGCTCCCGGGAACCTCCCAAGTCAAAGCCTACATTTCACTTTTTCCCCAAAAAGTTAGAAAATATTCTAAGTCTTCATCCGCATTTCTTTTTGTTCATCCACATTTCCTTTTGTTCATCCGCATTAACTTATTCATCCGCATTTGTTCATTCGCGTGAACTTATTCGTCCGCATTTGTTCATCCGTATGAACTTGTTCATCCGCATTTGTTCATTCGCATGAACTTACTCATCCGCATTTGTTCATTCGCATGAACATACTCATCTGTATTTGTTCATCTGCATTAACTTTTGTTTATCCGCATTAACTTTTGTTCATCCGCATTAACTTTTGTTCATCTGCATTTGTTCATCCGTATTAACCTTTGTTCATCCGCATGAACTTGTTTATCCGCATTTACCTTTGTTCATCCGCATTTGTTCATTCGCATGAACATACTCATCCGCATTAACCTTTGTTCATCTGCATGAACTTTTGTTCATCTGTATTCCTTTTACTCATCCGCATTGACTTTTACTCATCCGCATTAACTTTTGTTTATCCGCATTAACTTTTGTTCATCTGTATTTCCTTTTACTCATCCGCATTGACTTTTACTCATCCGCATTGACTTTTACTCATCCGCATTGACTTTTACTCATCCGCATTGACTTTTACTCATTCGCATTGACTTTTACTCATCCGTATTTGTCAATGCTCATCCGCATTTGCCAATGCTCATCTGCATTTGCCAATACTCATCCGCATTTGCCAATGCTCATCCGCATTGACTTTTACTCATCCGCATTGACTTTTACTCATCCGCATTTGTCAATGCTCATCCGCATTAACTTTAGTCGCATGGCCATCCAAGCGCATGAGGACATTTCGGGCTCATGAGAAACTTTCAGGCGCATCAGCACTATTAGGACGCTTGAGCAACACTTAGTCTATTTCTGCGCTATTCTAGGCGCATGAGCACTATATGGGCGCATGAGGTTTCGGGCGTATGAGGACACTTAGGCAGATTTCCCTACTAGGCGCATGAACCCTATTTGGGCGCATGGGCAACCTATTTCACACTTAATCATCATAATTCAGTTCCCAATCATTTTCAAACTAATTCTAAGCTTAAATCATGCATTCTAAGCCTTAAAAACACAACCATAACATCATCAAACATGAACATAGTCCAAAATCAAACCATACCCGCAACATACACACATTCATACATACGGGTATGAAACCCAGTTTTATAAAAATGTTCACACATGCATTTCCAGCCCCAAAATAGTTAAAAACATGTAAAAGAGGGGTTCTAGAACTCACCTTAGCTACCTTTGGTTATGACTTCTTCAAAACCCCTTTGCAAGTTGAGTTCAACCACCTAAAACCCACCAAACACACACAACCGAACACACACAACATACATAAGTACACAACCGAGGATAAAACTAGTTAAGAACATCATAAACACACGAATTCTTACCTTGAATTTGACTTTTGCACAAGTTCTTCAAAATACCCGAGAGTTTCAGCTCTCTTTCTTTCTCTCTCTCAACAATCCGAAAGAAATGGGTGTGTAGGAGGTGATGGGCGGCCATCACCTTTTACACCCATTTTTTCAAACATTTTGTCCTTTTGGACACGTTTTACTCTTCAACTTAGGTAAAATATCTTTTCTCTCTTTTTCTTACTTTATTCTTCTTTTTTTGTCTTTTATAAATAACCGGGTGTTACATAGGATATGAGTAATGGCATGTCATAGTCACTAGTCAAAAGGCAATCTGTCATTTGACTCTACATTTGATTTTGTTGTCTAGTCTTATGTATCCAGCTGGCTTTCAAAGTATAGCCGGCTGTAGGATGTAGTATATGTATCTTAAGTAATTGTAACTATAGAATCAAGCTTTGTAGCACTTTGTAATAGAACTTGAGAAGCAATATACTGCAATCTTGAAAACCAAATACTTGTATTGTTATTTTGTTCTGTCTCTCTTTTACTTGTGTTTGTAGCATCTCTCATAATTGTAAAACCAGTTCCCTATTTGATCTATTAAGTGTTCTAAAATACTCTCCTCACTTGTGTTGTTGTGTTGTAAAAGTGCATCTCCCCTTCTAATGGTCCCGTAGATAAGTTGTGTGAATTATGAAGGATATTATTGTTCTTTGATTGGTTTTGAAAAATAGTCTCAATTTACTGGTAAATAAGTTGTTGTGGGAAAGTTGTAGCAATTACTTGCAGCAAATATAACTATTTTCTAGTAGTGGCTGGTGGGGATAGAGGATGAGTTAGCGGCGGATTTAACTTAGCTATGACTAATGTGTTTGAGCTTGGGGGAGCTTCAACATGCCTTTAGGGTTAGGTTAACTAATGATATGTTGTTGTACCGTGAGAGATGAGGAAATTACTAGATGTATTGGTGATCATAACAATGGCAATTGAAGATTATCAAGCCTTCAATCGAGATATTGATGGGTTTATAAAGGAGTGATTTGCAATTAGGACTAAATTGGAAGACAACTAAAGTGGTAGTAAATCTATCTAAGATATGGACTTGCTTTATTTTAGCCCATGTTTAATTTTTTTGGAAATTAAAGAGTAAACCTCAATCTTGTATTATAAACATGATATGTTGTACTTGAAAATCCTCACAAGTGAAGTAGATAACAATAAGAAAATATCATGGTTGTAACCCATGAACATAGGTCACACTAACCATACCATGTTATTCTCTCGTGTTCATTCTTGTCCTTTCTCTTGCAACCGATTATGTGTGTTTTGATAAAATCGAACCCCTAATATTAATAACATCATAAACTTTTAGGGTTCAATAGAATCAACCAATTTTTTTTGTAAAGAACATGAATGCGAAGACACAAGCACATGTATCTTTTCAAGATTACATTCAAGAATGTAAAAAAAGCAAATATCATTTTTTCAAAAACACGATTTGTATGAAAAATTCACATCAGGCATCACATACCAATTTATCAATAAAAAATCAAATATACTGATACGTTGGATGCTTACTTTGAAGATTGAGTTGCAAAAGAGTAATCTTTACAAATTTCATCAATAATCCAACCAAATAATGAGATATTGGATGCTTACTTTCAAGATTTAGTTTCAAAGAGTAATCTATACAATAATTGTACATATCAGAATTATTTACAACAATTCAAAACCATCCTCCATTATTCATGGGTGTAGGTTGTTATAAACTGAAACCATTACAAGGTACGAGACTTGTCTTACATTCGTTATATGAACAATTGGTCCATGTATGGTTTATAAGACAAATGAGTTCTCTCTCGCATCAGACTAGTATTTGGATTGAGTGTTTCTGTTTGGTTTGTAACATAGGTCCTACGAGTTACAATGAGAACCCATTCAATTTTTGTCGTTATTGAAGTCACCCATCTATATGCAAACACAATCACCAGGTCAGTTATTGAATAAGTCAAAGCAGTCTAGTTAATGTAGGTTAATTAGTAAGTATGGAGATAGTGGGGTAGGTAGTTAGTGTCTTGCTTTACTATTTATTTATGTTTTGTGTTTAAAAGGAGGGAGTCGAGAGTTTGATCAAAATTGCTCTTGTAATTAGAGTTTTACCGTACTCAAGTTGGGTTGTAATTGTTCTTAATTTCAGTAATCAATCAAGCTGACTCCTGTGTTTTATCAGGTTCTGTTTTCACTTGACTTCTACTTGAAAAAGCCCATATCACATGAAAGTCCACTACACTTAGGAGGCTTGTACTTGAAAGAAACAATGTAAAGAACACACTACGTTTCTTCAACTGAAGTAGCAAATTGGGTCAACTGTAGACGCCACCTATTTGACATCCGATATGTTGTCAAACTTGTTCACAAAAAAAGTATAGGTGCTATATTGAAACACTAAAAGCAGTCAGATGTTTATGTGGAAGGTGGGAGCATCCCTCCAAGGAACGATGAGAACAACGCCAATGCACGTTGTGGTTGATAGCTAGGAACAGTATGGCCTGCGCCCCTAACCGTTATCAGAAGCAGTCCTTTGTATGCCTCTAAATAGCCTCCAACCTGTTAACAGGATTTCATGTTAGTGACCATATACAGCAAAATGTTTTGTGAGACGATTAAAATGATTGGACATCAAATTGGTATTGAAAGAAGTTTTGAATTATGCAATAATATATGACATTAAAATGATTGGACATCAAATTAATATTCTCATATGCTTATTTATACATACGGATAACTTAAATCAAATATGAAATGCACATCACAAAATTCCTTATGCTGCAAAATGGTTCGTTCAGTTTGAAACAATAATCTGAATAAGCAAGAAAGTTCTGTGATCACCTCCTTATTAAGGTACCATGGCCGCCACGCTGTCTCGATTGGAAGATTGAGAGCGTTGATCGAGTACCTAGAAGAAGTAACTGGGACCCGAGCATCTACATCCCCACTGCATAATGCCAGGCATGAATAAGTCATAGTTTTGAATCTGGAACATTAGAACTTAACTATCTGGAGTCATCCATAGAGGTGATAATTAAAGCTTGCCTGAATACCCAAATCCGTTGGCCGTTTTCAATCAGATATTTGATTGTTGGCAAGATGGTCACGGAACTGTCGTTCCAACTTGTGATAACTTCACTGAATTGTTTCCAATAAACATTTGTAATTAAGTTTCAAGTTATCATAACATGATTCGTATTAGTCTATAAGACTTATCTGCTTATTCTACCTGCATACACCCCATGATGTAGGTTTTGCGTGCAATGCCTTTTGCACCATGGAGTCATTGAAATAGTCTAGGAGGATATATTGCCAGCAGGGATCAAAATTGTTAATCTGAAAGAAATAAACTGAATTACGATGATATCTTGATCTGTCCGGTTATTATCATTGTTTATATAATGTATATAGAGGACTTACAGAACCATGAATGGCAGACACATTTCTTTGATAAGGGGTCAAGCAAATGGGTGCATAGATGTTGTATACATCAATGTCTCCCGTCTCATTCCAGGCTTTTTCTGTAGTATTCTTACACATCGCAGATGAAGATTCACTAGCAAAGTCACAGTATTTAAAATGGCATCATGTGTTGCATCTGAAATTATGGCATGAGTCCACCAATAATCATAAAGTCCTTTTAAAGTTCTTTCATCATCAATCACTGCATTTCCTATCTGCAGATTTTGTACCAGAGTAATTCTATTCATGTGTTCAGAGAATAAACATTACAAACCTGAAAATACTGTTCAAGAATTTAAAAGGTCATAGTCAAGTGAACGTACAGCGATCCCTTTGATATTGATGGTTGTCTGATTTGTTTTCTTATTGTTGAGAAGGATGGTGTATGCAAGTTGAGGAACATAATGTCCGGCATAGCTTTCTCCGGTTATGTAAAAATCGCGAGTTTTATACTGAGGGAATCTCTCAAGCCAGTTAAGAAGAAAAACACAAGCATCATCAGCAGTGTTCTTGTCACCAGACTTATCATAATCAGAAGTTGTATTTGAATATGAGAAGCCAACTCCAGCAGGAGACTCAAGAAACAGCATATTTGCAACTGCACAAAGAATTGTTTGTGTTTATACTTAATAAATGCTCTCTAATAAGTCAGCCAATAGAAAAGTTGATAAGATCTTACCGTTGCTCCATGCATAATCATTGGCGAAGAGGGTTTTCCCATCACTATTGATTCTGAACGGTCCTAGTTCTGCCATGGCGCCCATCAAGGACGAACATCCAGGTCCTGTTGAACCATAGCGATTGATGTTATTTGACAACGATTACTGAACCAAAGTTGAAAATGTAGGTTCTTGATTCATTTACTGTTGTTTACTAGTTATTTGTAAAAGTTTGTGGCTACATATGCTACTGTGTTAGCTTCCTGATCAATGCAATAAGTAATATTAAGGTGAAAAATTACCTCCATTTAGCCACAAGACCAATGGTTTAGTCGAAGAATCAGTTGGAGACTCGACAAAATAATAGAAAAGAGCCCTGCCAGCATTGGGATTGACAGTAACATATCCCGAGTACTGATTAATATTGACACCTGCAGGTTGGCCTGGCAATGCCAATATCCGGTCGAGCTGTGCCAGACCGTCTTGAGGTGCAATATAAACCGGAGAGTATTCTTCCGTAGCTTCATCTGAAGCAGTCCACGCATTAGTAACAGGCGAGCTTCTTGATCTTTTTGATTTTAGCAACTCAAAAAGCCTATTTGCCTGAATATCAGCATTGCTTAACTCAAACAAGGCCAATAAGCAAAGTATCGCTACAAGTTTTATCATGTTGTTCTTTATTTTCCACTTCCGTTCAGTCTTTCTATTTATAGCATACGAAGCGTGATTTCTTAGGGACTCTTTTATCTTTTTCTTACCAGTGAGTACAAAAGCACTATTTCAGAGAGTGTTAAACTTGAACTACCTATTGCAGGCCGCTTTCGTAAGTTTCTTTTCGGAGTTGACTCGTTCATATTCAATAAAATGAACTCTTTGCATATGTGAGGAAATGGTCTTACTAGTTTAAATCATTTGAAATATGGTAGATTATGTCTTTTCTGATGTCTCAGTCTTAATACTCTTTCTGCGAATAAAATCCACCTAAAAGATTAAAAAACATGTGATGCTAGAAGAAAAATTAAGTTGGTGCTTTCAACTTTAATTAAGAAGTTTCACTTTTGAAAAAATATATTGATCTTCTTCTAATTAAAAAGGGTAAAACTATGCCATGCACTTGATTAGTTTACGGAGCCCTGAAACTCAATCTTAAGCCATAAGCTTGTCTGTTATTTTTGATCAATAATGGTGTCATGAAGTGATTGCAGACATATACGATGCACAGAAGTAGTACATGTATAGATTCCTATTGCTAAAATCATGGACTAATTGCTTTCACATTGTAAAAGGCATGTAATGGTATTTGAACTAAATCAATTACAGTGAGGGTCCTTCAAAACAAATATGAAAAAGATAAAAGATAAAAACAGAAACCTAATTAACTTGGGTATGGGCTCAATATAAACCCTAAGAAAATAATTAACTAACTTATATTTAACAGACGTATCTAGATATTAATATTTACAAAGTATATTGGATAATAACGTAGGATTTGTGGATCAATTGTAGGAAAAGCCAACTCCTCATAGTCAAATCAATATTGTTTCCTCGTTTTCAGGTAAATAATTCCTACTTGACTGTATGAATATATAAGTTTGAATATAAGAGGCTCAATGGAATTAAGCGAGATATATATCAATTAAGTATGTTTAGATTTTTCGTAGTAATAAGAATGCATAAGATGCGTAACCGATGAAGACATGTAAATGTTAAAAGTATGAATACTCTTGCTTAAATCTATCATAACCTATTTTAGGATAGGTTTGTTTAGTATTGAAACAAATTCGAAAAACACCGAATTCGATTCGGAAATCACTAATTTGAAATTTGATTCGAATTTTCAAATTTGAATTTGTTCCGATTCGAAGTTTTTATCAAACCAAATTTCGAATTTATGATTTTTAATTCTATTTGATTCAAAATTCAAATTTTAAATATACATGTAATATACTTATTTATTTTACAAAATTATTTATATATATATATATATATATATATATATGTATATATATATATATATATATATACTAATAAATGATTACATGTAATGAAACATGTTATCACTAGATGTCACCTTACAAAATCTTTCCCGCCTAAACTTTTTTAACAAACTTTCCACAAATCATGTTATATTTCTTAATTGAAGTTTTTTATTTTATATATTATTTTAAACGACAAGGGTGAAGTTTTTTATTTTTTCAATTACCTCAATCACCACCAATCATTTTAGGGATTTTGAATCTAAAATATCAATTATTTCAAACATTATTTAACCCTTTAAACCTTAAGATCATAAATCTTTATTTCATATAAGGGATTTAAAATAAAAACGATAGAGTTTAAATATTTTTGTTTACATATTTGAATTATATATTTATAACTTATAACCCGTGTAATACACGGGCTGATAACCTAGTATGTATGTATGTATGTATGTATGTATATATATATATATATATATATAATATATATATATACACACACACACACACACTAATTAATTTTTGTTAATCCTGGTTTCTTCATTAGTTAATATGATTGTTTATTTGTTTAATTTTTAGTATACGTTACTTTTGATCATAGATATAGGTTGTACCTAGTAATCATGAAAGTTTGTTAGCGCATGATATATCAACTCTAATTTGAGTGTTTTATGAATTGAACGTTATAAATATTGTACTGATTAGTTTGTTTTGAAATTTTTAGCATTTGAAAAGTTTAAGTTTGTGTTTGGAAGTAAAGATTAGTGGCTTTGAAATAAAAAAATTAAAGTATATTATTTTCTATAAATTTGAAGTTTATTTGAATTTGATTCGGATTTAATCCGAACTTGGTTTTGATATCGAATTCGAACTTATATTTAAAAAATCAAAATTCAAATAATTTGATTAGATTAATTCAATAATTCAAAAGTTGTTTGTTTTCCTTAACTAGCCATAACTTAAGCCTAGCCTGTTAGCAAACACACACCCAAGAACTATTCTAAAACCATATATTGATTTTCCGGATATTTATCAGTTGATTAAAAGATTTCTTAAGGTTTGTCATTGTTATCGATGAGTTTTCATTTTCTGAAAAGTTATTATAATATTTTCGTTGGAACCATTCTTGGTGTGATTCTTTGTCGATTAAAAAAAATATAACAATCTTATATGAGTAAATAATCACTCATTTGATTATTAATCCCACTAGACACGATTGACTATATCATTTAAGTTAGGCAAATTTTTACCTTCTTTCCTATTAATGCGGTTGTTAAGTTCATACAGAAGTTTCTTCCAAAATCATTTAGATACATTCTCTCAACCTCACCCAGTTTTGTATAACACGTTCACAAAATTTATCACATGGTGTCAAACACCCGTATACGTAAGCATTATATGCTTCCACAAGCCAAGGACAATATATGTTAGACACAAAATTAGTTCATTTTGGGAGATGAATAGAACTCGAATCTCCTTGCATGTAACTTTTTTCTTAAAGTGGTCGATGCAATCTCAACCATTTTAGAATCTTAAAATGTCTCATGGTGTGGATACCAGATTAGGAGAAAGATAAGATAGACTAGTATGACAACTCTAAAAATTCAGGCTTTAATGTCCCTATCATTATTAAGTCATCAAATATTTTTTTATTATTAGGCCTTTCAATCATTCGTGTTTCATCTAACTATAAGTTCACCCGTTAGTACCACATATTACCTAAAACAACACTATTATTTAGCCCAAAATTCTTATAGATTATCCTCCTAACACTATATTACCTAACATGAACCTACGACCACCTCATAGTAATTATTGTTGGGTTGTGGAGGCCTTTGTCAAATATGAGCCCAATTCAATTTAGGCTAATGGCTACTTGAATAAGCTTTGGACTAGTAGTTTCTTCTTGGACTCAGCTTTTTGGGAATCCTTGAACTAGCTTGTTAAGTAATCTTTAGAATCCTTAGATTTTCTTCCTTATATATACACATCATATGTCATTGTAATCTTCTTCAACACTCAAATAGTCAAATACAATATCACTAGTTGCAAGCAGGGGACGTGGATCACACCGATTAAACCACTATAAATCTTTATTTTCATCCTTTCTTTGATTTTTAATTTTGTGTTTGCTATCATGAGTGTTAGAGTGATTGTGGGCATGCCAATTGAACCTAGCAACTAGTATTAGAGCTTCAGGCTCTCGATTTTGCAATTCTCTCAATAATATTCCAGGCTCTAGTTCTAGGCAACACTACCTTAGATATTGTCCTGCATCATCAACTAGTATCATTAATACTTTGCTTTGACAATTAATTTTTTTTATCATAGAAAAAGAAAGTAAGTTCAAGATAGAGAAGTTTGATGGTAGTGGTATGGATTCTAAAGAATAAAGATTGAGGATCTACTATACCAGAAGAGGTTGCACTTACCCATGTTAGGAGAGCAACCAGATAATATGTACGATGACAAGTGGAAACTATAGGATCGAAAAGCTTTAAGTGTGGTCAGCCTTTCATTATCAAAGAGTGTTTCCTATAACATATTTAAATGAAATAACTACATATGGTGTTCGGAAAGTTTTGTCTAATATGTACAAGAAGTCTTCAGCTTCCAATAAGGTTTTCCTTATCAAACAGTTGGTTAACACCAAAATGAAAAATAATATGTCTGTCATCACCTATATAAACTATTTTAATTCGATTATCAGTCAATTGGCATTCATTGGGATCAAGTTTGAAGATGAGGTCCAAGCCGTACTCCTTTTATCCTCATTACCAGACAATCACTATAGTTAATAGCTCATGTGAAAATGCTAATTTTTAATGATTACGTTATTTGATTATGAATGAAGATATAAGATGAAAAGAACGGGGAATCTTCAAGTTCTCTTTTATACACTAATGAGGGAGGAATAAGAGCTTGGAGAGGTGGAAATAGCCGAAACATATCCAAGTCAAGGAAGAAGACTCTATCAAAACCAAGAGAAAACATCGACTATTAGAATTGCAAGGAGAATGGTCATAGTAGAAGCTAGTGCCCAAAACCATCAAAGTTAATGTAGCTTCTGATGATTCTAATGAAATTCTCATATGTAGTGTTAAGAATTTTGTGGAACCATGGATCATGGATTTAGTTTCTTCATCTCATGTTGTTCCAAGTCCAAAGTTAGTCAAGATTTGAGAACAGGTAACCATGGTAAGGTTTGTTTAGCTACGAACCAGGCAATCTACATTATAGGAATTGGTGATGTTCAACTAACTACAACATTAGGAACCAAGTGGATGTCAAAGGATGCCAAGGTTATCCCAAATTTAAGAAGGAAGTTAAATTCTATTAGTCAATTAAATAATCAAGGTTATGATGTTTATTTTGGTAACGGGTGATAGAAATGGATTAAGGGATATCTAGTGGTTTTAAAGGAAAGAAGATGGCATATTATATATGGCAGAAGTTGCTATTAATGATGCGATGCAGTGACATCAGGTCCGGTTCCATGTTTGTTGTAGCACCAACGACTTGGACGCATGAACGGGTTGAAGATGTTGGTAACTTGAGGAAATTTTCTAGACCTAAAGACAATGGAAATTAGATTATGTGAATCATGTGTTCTTTGGAAACAAAAGAAGGCTTCTTGTTTGTGAAGACCTTTAAAACACCAAAAGCCCAAAGCTAGAGCTTGTCCATTCAATCATTTATCGACAACCATCAGTCTCATCCTTAGGGGGATCAGTTTATTATGTAACTTTTATTGACAACTTGACACGAAAGGTATGAGTCTATTTTCTTAAACCTAAATATAAAATTTTTGATGTAATTAATAAACAAAAAGCTACTATTAAAAATGAAACTAACTTGAAGGTAAAATGCTTTAGTTTGATAATAGTGGTGAATACATAAGCAAAGAGTTTATAAAATTTTGTGCAAAGCACATAATAAGGATTATTAAGATAGTTCCTTCAGTAGAACCATATGGTTGAGAGGATGATTATAACTTTAAATGAAAAGGAAAGAGGCATAAGGTTAAATGTATGGTTACTAAATATGATCTAGGTTAATGGAGTTACTGCTGCCTACTTGATAAATCATGCACCTTTGGGTTTCAAAATACAAGAGAAAGAATAGCAAAGAAAAAAATTACCTCAAGAACTTGAAGGTGTTTGGTTGCAGTGCTTATAGTTTGTAGAAGGATGTGATAAATATAAGTTAGATTCAAAAGCTAAGAAGTGCACATTCATTTGTTATAGGTCAGATGAGAAGGGTAACATGCTTTGGGATTTTAAAAGCAAAAAAGTTTTTAGAAGCAAGAATGTCATTTTTAATAAAACTAAGATGTATAAAGAAAGGAACACCAAAGATCTAGAGGTGGAGAAATAGTATGTTATGTTTAAGGAGAATGAGAGGTGGAAGGAGGACTGAAATCTTAGTTGATATTCCAGAAAATGGGGATGAGTCAACTGATAGTGAAGTATTAGGAATGATTCCAATGTTGATGAAAGTACTAAAGATGAAGAAGTTATCACTTTATAACATAATTCCCGAACTTTAAAAGATCCAGTAAAATTCCAGTTCAACTTAGAACATCCACCTGAATCATAGATTGCCAAACAAATACTCACCACCTATCAATTTTATACTTCGGATAGAAAATTATAAACCTCAATGTTACTCTAAAGCAAAAAGGTTCAAAGTTTCATTGTACTGAGAGTTAGCAATGAAAGATTAAATGAATTCACTTAAGAAAACAAGACCTTGATCTTACCAAGCTTCCATTTTGGAAGAAATCCCTTCAAAACAAGTGGATGTTCAGGATCAAGGATGAGAAAAATAATACCAAGTGGTATGAAGCCAGATTAGTGGTTAATGGATTTTAAAATGAATGGATTGATTACAATGAGATCTCTATGGTTGTAACGATGACTACGATCAGACTTGTTCTCAATATTGTAGCTACAGAGAAATTGTAGTTAGAGCAACTAGATGTTAAAACTTCCTTTCTATATGGTGATCTTGATAAGGAAATCTATATGACATATCTAGAAGGTTAGGGTTAAAGGAAAAGAAATCTTGTTCTGTAACTTGGAGAAAATTTTATATGGTGTAAAGCAAGTGCCTTGGAAATGGTATATGAAGTATGATAACTTATAGGAAGATTGACTACAAAAGATGTGACAGTGACCATTGTTGTTATGTCAAAAAGTTCAAGGGTTTTGATGTCATTTTACTACTCTATGCAGATAATATGTTGATTAAAGGTTTAATATGACATGAATTAAGAAGTTAAAAAGGTAATGTTTAAAGAATTCGAGATGAAAGACATGGGTCCTACTAGCCAGATACTTAGGATAAGTATGCTTAGAAACAAGGAAGATGGTTCTCAAACACTATTCCAAGAATATTATATCAAGAAAGTGTTGGAGAAATTCTACCTCAAAGATGCTAATATCAGAAGTACACCTTTGGAGTGTCCTTTTAAGCTTTCCAAAGACTAGTCACCACAAAAAGATGAAGACAAATCAGATCTGACTAAAGTTCCTTATGCAATAGTTTGTAATATGCATGAGACCCAATTTCACACATGCAGTAGGAGTTGTTAGTCAGTTTTTGTCAAGTCTGGAAAAAGAACATTGGGAAGTAGTTAAATGGCTTTATAGGTATTTATAAAGGATTCAAAGATGGCATTATGTTTTAAGGGGAAAATGTGATTTGGAAAACCTACGCAGATGCAGACCTTGTGGGTATCAAGTGTCTTACAAAATAAAACAGCAAATATGTTTTCCTAATGGAAGATATTATTGTTAATTGGTTGTTTTGTCTTCAAAAGAACCCCTCTCAACCATAAAAGTAGAATGCATGACTCTGGTTGAAGCCGAAAAAGGCTAATATGGTCGAAGAGATTTATTCATGAACTTCTCAAGAAACAAGCATACTGTTTGTTGTTCTATAATAGTCAGAGTGTCATTAACCTTGCAAAAAACCTATTCTTCAATTCAAAGACAACATATTAAGTTAAGATATTGTTGGATCAAGAAGAAGGCTGGTGCAACCAAAACCAAATCACTTAGATAATTTTGGTGCTACCTACAAAGGCTTCTGAAGCTAAGCATAGAACTTTCGAAGGATGTAGAGTTCTTCCGAAGACAAAATGAAAGATCAACTTCCGAAGACAAACTCTACTTCCGAAGACAAAGAATCTACTTCAGAAGATCAAGTCCAAAGTAAATGAACTCAGAAGACTGCTTCCGAAGTATAAAGACAGAAGAAGCTTTCAAGCCTCAGAAGAAGTAGCCTCTTCCGAAGTATAAGTGGCTTCGGAAGTACTTGTTCTTCCAAAGCCATTTAACCTTGGAAGACACTGCTATAAACTAGTGGACATAAGTATGGTCTCTAACACTCTGCTGCAGACCTCTGATACTGCATGGCATCTTCTCAAAGAGCCATGTAGTTAACCATAATTTATTCCACTGTTCACCTTTTATGATAGTACAAGTACCAACTTTAGTTGGTGAAAAAAGGTAAGTCAGGGACATGTCTTGACTACTATATCTCAGATAAGACTTTATCTGAGATACCTTAAATTATAGTCTTTGTATAGGCTTTAGTTATAGGATCCCAGCTGGTATCAAAGTATATCCGGCTGTAGGTAGTATTATATATAGTTTCTCATTGTAACTCATAACATACTACTTGTAAGAGTCTTGTAATATTTGAGTTGAGAAGCAGTATATGCAAGTACCTTGAAAATTACTTATTGTGTTCCTTTTTACTTATTATATTGTGATAAACTCTTATTGACTCTATCTTTATCCGAGTGTTGTTCAAGTGAGTTTGAGAGAAAAACAAAGTGTTAGTGAAATAAACCGATCCTGCAATTCGTATTAGAGCTCTTTAGGCTCTTGATTGTGAGATCTTACCATCCAAAGCAACCCTTTTTCATTCCTCCCCACAACTCACTCAAAAATGGCCTTTAACAAATCCGAAGTAGAGATGGGAACTATGACAAAAGCTCCCATCATTACTCCTAAAAATTTCAGGTCTTGGAGCTGAAGAATGGAAGGCTTCATCAGATACCAAGACAGCATTGTGAAACTCCGTTGTCAACGGCCCATACAAACCCAAGGTGGCTTCACCTGGAGGAAACAGTGTCATGATAGAAAAAGTTGTTGAAGATTATTCTGACGAGGATCGAAAGAAGATGGACATCAACAACAATGCTATGACCATTCTTATGACTACAATACCGAACTCCATTATGGTGGGGTTTGAACATTGTAAGACTGCCAAAGAATTGTTTGATGCACTTGCTCAGATGTATTCAAGCTCCAATGACTCCAAGAAGGACTCACTGAAGCAGCAGTTCGAGAACTTCACTTATATTGCTGGAGGGACCCTCAGCCAATAGTATTTCAGGTACATGGATCTTATTTCTTCTCTTCAGTCTATGAAGATTACTCCCGAACTTAGAGATCTTACTATAAAGTTCATGAGTGCTCTTCCAAATGAGTGGACATTCTACTGTGTGTCTATCAAGAGGACAAAAACTTGAACACTGTTACTATGACTGAACTTTATGGCATCCTTGATGGATATCGCCTAGACATGGAGAGTAAGAAGGGCCACCAAACAAGCAGACCCATGAGTCTTCCTACTAGCATTGCTTTAATGGTTGCTGAAGGCTCAATACCCTCTCAACCTCAGCACTGCCTAACTTACCACCAGCATCCATCCTGCTCTTCTAGATCATACATCACTTTCCTTGAGATTCAAAGGTCTCAATAGGCTTAGCACATTTCCTTTCAGGAAAGCTGTGACTTTGTCTCAGGAAGTGGACACTCTGGTGATTTTCAATACTGCTTTGATGATCTAGAGTGTTTTAGTCTAGACGATGTAGAGTACGTGGACATAGTCCAAAGATGGCTCTTTTAACCTATAGAGCGAAGAAGTTCTTTAAGAGAACTGGAAGGCTTTTCCCTCAAAACCCAACTGCCAGCAAGTTTGGGTTCGACAAGACCAAGGCAAAATGTTACAACTGTAACCAACTTAGTCACTTTGCAAGGGAATGCAAGGCTCCCAAGAACAACCCGGGAACCTCACAGGCCTCCACACATCCATCAACCTCAAAGCCCACTGAAAAGTCAACTGAAACAGCTGCAATGGCTTAAGAAGTTGACTGGAGCTTCATGGTACATGACGTGACTCCTGCTCAAGCTCTCATGGCCAGAACAGATGATAACCAAGTATATGAACATCTCTATACTCCTGCCTATATAGCTAAGGTTAAATTATATCAGGATTACAATATGGAAATTAGATATGATATTAAGTCTTAAATATCATAAAATCTAATTTTAAAAGGGCTGAATTTGACTACCAAAAGAAAATTGAGGAGTTAGAGAAAACTGTGTCCCTATTAAAACATGAACACACCAACTACAAGACACAAATAAAAGATCTGATATCCAAATTGTCTGAGGCTCAAGCCCAGCTTGTCACTGCTGAGGCTTAAACCAGGAAGCATACTATTTCTGACTAGAACTTCCAAGTTATTCTTGCATCATCCTCCCACTCCAAACTCTGTTATCAGAACAAAAGAGGGTTGGGAATCAATGAAATTGCTCCACCACACTCTTATGAGTCTATTAGACAACCTAGATGTGGTACTAAGGAAAAAGAGGTTCCAACTGCTGACCCTACCTCATTAGAGTTAAAGGATAAAACAACAATAGTGGCAACCACAGGGAAGAAACAGGTAGATATACCCATCTCTCCCAGTGAGGATCAAATTCTAACCACTAAGGCCAGAAGAAATAGAGCTAAAGCTGCCAGAAGAACTGCCAAGAAAGTGTCTGAATCCAAGCTGAAGATTGACCCAAAGAAGAAAGGTGTCTTTATCTCAGCTGGATTCCATGTGTTAGGTACTTTTGATTTAGGAAATGAGTGTAATACCAGCACTCTTGTTCTACCAAAGGATTAGAAGTTGAAGGGAGAAGTTGCTAATGAAGAGAAAAAGCCCAAGAAACAGCAACCCTCGCATTCCTAAAAGACTAACATTATATGCATAATGTGTGGTCTGCACAACCACATGGCTTAAGATTGTTACTACAATCCTGAAAGCACACATTATGCAAATAATGTTAGAAAAGAAGGAGTCAGGAAAGGTTTCATATTGGACCTTATCAAACAGTTCATGTGATGAAGAAGGGAAAGCTGGTTTCCGAAGCAAGGTTGCTTTTGGAAGAAAATCTTTCTTCCGAAGGGAAAATGGCTTCGGAAGCAAAAGCTACTAAAGTTCAGAAGAATAAGAAAGCTCCCTTGAAACCATCCCAGAAGAAGACGGCTTAGGAAGAAAAGGTGGTGAAGGTTTCTTCCGAAAAGAAAGAAGCTTCGGAAGAATGCCCTGCTGCAAAAGCTTCTACAAGCTCATCCTCTATGATCAACCAAAGGATGGATTGGAAGATCAAGGAAGATGTTGCAACCCAAACCTCTTCTTCAAAGACATCCACTGAACCTCCATGCATATCTTTTGGTTCAATTATGTCACTATCATTGGAAGAACCTAAGACCAACAAGGCTGGGTTTCCAATCAAAACTAACAATCTCATCTTATGTGCAGGGACATCCATATGAGAAAAACAAAAATTTCTGGATTGTGGACAGTGGATGCTCCAGGCATATGACAGGGAACAGATCTCTCCTTCAACAGTTTCAGAACTATGATGGAGGTCCTGTCCAATTTGGAGGTGAGGCCAGAGGATATATTTCTGGCAGAGGGAGTATATCCAATGGTAAGTTAGTAGTTGACAAAGTTCACTTTGTCAAACAGCTTGAACACAATCTGTTAAGTGTTTCTTAGTTTTGTGATCAAAAGAACCAAATGCTTTTCACAGAACATGAGTGCAGTATCCTTAAACCAGGGATGACCATTCCTCTGGAATTGGTGCTTCTTAGATCTCCTAGGAAAGGGGATATGTACAAGCTGGATATGAACAATGCTTCCCCAATGGGTGAAGTATCATGCTTTCTTTCCAAAGCTGATAGTGATGAGTCAACACTTTGGCATAAACGTATGTGTTATGTAAATTTTAAGACAATAAATTGGCTAAAAATAACTTGGTACGTGGTTTGCCTAAAAAGGAATTTTTCTGCAAATATAACTGTGTTGCATGCCTGAAAGGGAAGCAACTGAAGACATCTCACAAATCCAAAGTGTTAACTCTATCACTACTCCATTACACTTATTGCACATGGATTTTTTTGGTCCCACAAGTATAATAAGCATTGGAAGGAAATCATACTGCCTTGTGATAGTTGATGATTTTACAAGATTTACATAGGTATTCTTTTTAAGAACTAAAGATGAAACTACTGAAACATTAAAATATTTTATTCTTAAAATAGAAAATCAAATTGATCACAAGGACTCATTCTGTAACTCAAAAGGGATTTCCAGATGATACAGTGCTCCCAGAACTCCTCAACAAAATAGTGTTGCTGAGAGGAGGAACATGACACTTATTGAGGCTGCTCGATCTATATTAGCTTATTCCAAACTACCTCTAACATTCTAGGCAGAGGCAGTCAGCACTGCATGCTATGTGCAGAACAGAGTTCTTGTAGTTAAGCTACATGAAAAAAACCCCTTATGAGCTATGGAACAAGAGGCCAATGTTCATTGGCTTTCTAAGGTCCTTTGACAGCAAGTGTACCATACTTAACATAAAAGACAATTTATCAAAATTTGCTAAAAAATCGGATGATGCTATCTTTGTTGGATACTCTTCTAGCTCTAAAGCTTATAGAGTATACAATATTAAGAATCAACAATTTGAGGAGTCATCCAATATAGTTGTTAATGAGCACACTCCTTGTGTTAGAGGGAATGGCCCTGATCATATCTTTGATTTAGAATTGTTTCCAAACTATTCTAAACTTTTTTGTGAGAATGTTTCAATTGGAACAGGTGCTCAAAATGATGTTGATGCTGTTGCTGATGATCAACTATTTGAGCTACCCAGACCTCGTCCAAGTTCTCCAAGAGCTGTAATAAATCAAGCTTCCACTATTCACACATCAGAAAACATAACCATATCAAGGAATAGTGAAGCTTTAACAAGTGAATCACCTACTGATCCTTAAAATTCATCAGGTGATCCTACACAACACCTAGCTAAAGGAAATAACATCTTGAAGGAACATGCAACTGCTGATGCTACTCTACAGCCAACCATTGATGATGTTTCTTATTCATTCAATGAGTCCTCATTGAATGACTTTGAAACAGTAGTTGGACAAAGTGTTTCAGTTCCTGAGCAGAATATGTCCAACCTGGGTCTATCTCTGCAACTGGAAGTGATTCCTCGTCTTAGGATTCATAACACTCATCCAACTGAGAACATCATTGGGGATGTCTCAGAAGGTGTGAGAACAAGAGGGCAGACTCATCATGGAATGTCTGCTTGTACTCATGCTTTCTATCCCAGAAGGAACCCAAGAAGGTAGAAGATGCCTTGAAAGATAGTAGCTGGCTTGAATCAACGCAAGAGGAGCTGCTTCAATTCAAGAGACAAAAGGTTTGGAACCTATGTCCGCTACCATCTGGTCAAGTACCCATAGGCACTAAATGGGTTTTCAGAAACAAGAGAGATGATAAAGGCTTGATCATTAAGAACAATGCAAGACTAGTGGTTCAAGGATATACCCAAGAGGAAGGAATCGATTATACTGATGTCCTTGCACCTGTTACAAGACTTGAGGCAGTTAGGATCTTCCTTGCTTATGCTGCATCCAAGAATTTCACCGTCTACCAGCTTGATGTCAAGTGTGCCTTTCTATATGGGGATATAGATAGGGAAGTCTATGTATGTCAAACTCTAGGATTTGAAGACCCACAGCACCCCAACTATGTGTGCAAATTGGATCAAAAAGAAAGCTGGTGCAACTAAAACCCAATCACTTAGACAATTTAGGTGCTACCTACAAAGGCTTCCGAAGCTAAGCATAGAATTTCCAAAGGTTGTAGATTTCTTCCGAAGACAAAATGAAAGATCAACTTCCGAAGACAAACTCTACTTCCGAAGACAAAGAATCTACTTTAGAAGATCAAGTCCAAAGTCGATGAACTCAGAAGACTGCTTCCAAAGTATAAAGACAGAAGCAACTTTCAAGCCTCGGAAGAAGTAGCCTCTTCTGAAGTATAAGGGGCTTCGGAAGGACTTGTTCTTCCGAAGCTATTTAATCTTTGGAAGACACTGCTATGAATCAGTGGACATAAGTATGGTCTCTGACACTCTACTGCAGACCTCTGATACTACATGGCATTATCTCAAAGAGCCATGTAATTGACCATACTTTATTCCACTGTTCACCTTTTATGATAGTACAAGTTACCAACTTTAGTTGGTGACAAAAACGTAAGTTAGGGACATGTCCTGACTACCATATCTCAGATAAGACTTTATCTAAGATACCTTAAACTATAGTCTTTTAGTATAGGCTTTAGTTATAGGATCCCAGCCGGTATCAAAGTATATCCGGCTGTAGGTAGTATTATATATAGTTTCTCATTGTAACTCATAACATACTACTTCTAAGAGTCTTGTAATATTTGAGTTGAGAAGCAATATATGCAACTACCTTGAAAATTACTTATTGTGTTCATTTTTACTTATTATTGTAATCAACTCTTATTGACTCTATCTTTATCCAAGTGTTGTTCAAGTGAGTTTGAGAGAAAATAAAGTGTTAGTGACATAAACCGATCCTGCAGATATCACTTCATCAAAGACCTAGTCTTTGATGATGCTCTAAAGTTAAAGAAGATAAAAGGAATCAAGAATCCAACTGATATGTTGACTAAGGTAAACCACCTTAGAGAAGTTGAAGCTTTTCAAAGCTTTAACGGGCCTTCAGGTTAGTTTAAACTAGGCCTAGTGAAGAAGAAAAAAAAGAAGATCACAGATGTCTATATGATGTGCACAAATATATCGGTTTCAAAACTAGAACCTCCAACTTGTATCGGACATGAAACGGTTTGAAACCAATATCTATAAGAAGTAATTTGGAGTGTAGTTTCATAACCAAATTATATTCCTTGGTAGTGACACCGATTCAAGGAATTTAAACCAAACCAAACTGGTTAGAAATCAAGCGAACTAGTCAATAACCGAACCACTGAACCTTTTTTAAACTCATGCAGGTAACCATACGAATTGTATTGAAACGTTTGGAAAAAAATGGGTTTATTCACCTCTAGATCGAATAACCTAAAATCTCAAGAATACAATAACAACTCAAAATGGTTGTAAGCCCATTAATGATCGAATTTGATTTTTTTAAAAGCTCCTATTGCTCTTTAATCTATATAACACTAGTTTAAATATGTTACACAAATTGAATAAATAAAAACTTAAATAAATAGTTAATAATTAAGAATGATGATTGTAAAATGATTATTGAAATTTTGTATAAATGATTATTTAAAATAAAAAAAATAATTTTAAAATGAAATGAAATAACTTTAACTAAGTGAAATTAATGAGTACTGAAATATAATAAAAAGACAAATATCAAAACAGATAAAATAGAATAATATGACTTGTTAGAAAAAGATTTGATGACATAATAGTCATATATGACTTGTTTAATTATTACTCTTATAAATAAATTTAAATACGTGTATATTATAAACTTATTTTCTAATACTATTAAAAATAAATTATAGTTACTGTCATTATTTTATGTTAGATTAACAAAACTTAATTCTATTAAATTAACAGATGGTTAAATTAATGATTTCACTCGTAAATCTAAAGATTTACTTGTTTATTTTTAGTTGTCATAACTAAATGTATTATATAAATATCGACGTCCCGCTAAAAAATATAAATGTGGACATTAACACATCAAGGTATATATGTTGATGTATGTGTTGAATGTAGTTTTTTAGTTAATTTTAGTTTATAACTCGCAAAAACTATTTGTCAAGTCTTATTAGATTAACGATAGACATTTGTGCGTTATGAAGAAAATTTATGCATATTTTTGTGCGACTTTTTACGGACATATTATTAATTTATTCAATCGCTTTGATTTCACACATCTAATAGAGTTTGTGTTTGGTTAGTAACATTCAAATTTAAAAGTTAAAAATAAATGTATTCGTTAATTAAATACATTTTACAACAATTGGAATTGTGTAGTCCTGATTTTATTTCCCGTAAAGATATTTTAAAGTCTTTAATTTAATAAAATAGTTTATAATTTGTTTAAATAACTTTTTATAGAAATTAGAAATAATATTTTAAATACACTTTGGCGTTTTTTAAAGTTCCTTTTAATGTCTGTGTATCAAAAATCAAGTTGTCATAGCTTCATATGTTTTTATATTATGTACCCGACAATCATGCCAGTTTTTCTTTGACATTTTGGTGATTTTTTTATTCATACTTATTTTCTTATGTTAATCTTTAAATCTTAGTGATGTGTGGTGGCATAGGTTTAAGAAGAAAAGAACGTGCTGCATTGCATGGGGATAAAACTCTAGTTATAATTTTGAAAAATAATAATTAGTTACGGTTTTGAAGCAGACCCACCCGAAGCAAGAGCCAATTTGAGACCAAAATGGAGTAAATCAAGTAATAAGTAGTTGGCCAAAGAGGAGCAAACAGGCCTAGCAAATATATTACCCAATCCAAAACACACACTACATTTGTTTAACAAAAGTAAGAATTAACTATTTGGCATCTGAGCTGCTGTCAAACTTGTTCACCAGAAAAGTAATGCAATCAGGTGTCTATGAGGAAGGAGGTAGTATCCCTCCGAGGAACGATGAGAACAAAGCCAATGCACGTTGTGGCTGGTAGCTAGGAACAGTATGGCCTGCGCCCCTAACCGTTATCAGAAGCAGTCCTTTGTATGCTCTAAATATCCTCCAACCTGTTATAACAAGATTTCATGTTAGTGCCCTTAAAAGAGATAATAAGAGATGTAATTTATGTCCAATGGTTAACACCAAACTTTGCAATGCTATAAAAATGATTCGGCATAAAATTAATATTTTTGTAGATACACAAACGAATAACTTAAATCAAATATGAATTGAAGGATGTGCTGCATTTCAGATATCAGCTAAGATTCTGGCAGCATCTTATAGAACACAATGTACATCTCAAACAACAGTTAAGGATAGCACATATAGTCCTGATGACATATGTTTTGTAGCAAAGTGGTTCTTCGATCAGTTCTAAACAATAATGTGAATCAGCAAGAGAGTTATGCATACCTCCTTATTAAGGTACCATGGCCGCCAAGCGGTCTCGATAGGAAGATTAAGAGCGTTGATTGAGTATCTAGAAGAAGTAACTGGAACTAGTGCATCTACATCCCCACTGCATAATTAAGATACAGGAAATCATGAATACTCCTTGTTTTTAGTTTCGTACAGTGGAACTTAACTATCTGGAGTCATTCATAGTGTTGGTAAAGCTTGCCTGAATACCCAAATCCGTTGGCCATCTTCAATCAGATATTTGATTATTGGCAGGATGGTAGTGGCACTGTCCTTCCAGTTTGTGATAACCTCACTGAATGTTTTTCCATAGAATTTCGTGATTAGTTTTCAAGTAATCAAAACATGATTTATAGTTTCATACTACTCTACAAGACTTATCTACGTATGATACCTGCATAAATTCCATGATGTAGGTTTTGCATGCATTGCCTTCTGCACCATGGAGTCATTGAGATAGAACTGAAGGATATATTCCCAGCATGGATCAAAATTCTTGATCTAAAAGAAAGAAATAGAAAAACGATAATATATTGATCTGTCCAGTTATTATCATTGGTTATGTAATATTGTTTATAGACGGCTTACAGAACCAGGAATGGCAGAGGTATTTCTCTGATCCGGGGTCAAGCAAAAGGGTGCATATATGTTGTAATAATCAATATTTCCTATCTCACGGGTAGCTTTTTCTGTAACATTGTCACACATTGCAGACGAAGAATCACTAGTAAAGTCACAGTATTTGAATATGGCATCATGTGTCGCATCTGAAATTAGAGCACGAGTCCACAAATAATCGAACAGTCCTTTTATAGTTGTTTCATCATCAATCCATGCATTTCCAATCTGCAGATTTTGGACCAAGAGTAATTTTATTCATATGTTGAGAGAATAAACAGTGGTAATTCTATCAAAGAAGGTGAACTGAACGTAGTACCGTGATCCCTTTAATATTGATGATTGTCTGATTTGTTTTCTTATTGTTGAGAAGGATGGTGTATGCAAGTTGAGGAACATAATGTCCGGCATAGCTTTCTCCAGTTACATAGAAATCACGAGTTTTGTACTGAGGGAATCTCTCAAGCCAGTTAACAAGAAAAACATAGGCATCATCAGCAGTGTTCTTGTCACCAGACTTATCATAATCAGAAGTTGTATTTGAATACGAGAAGCCAACTCCAGCAGGGGACTCAAGAAACAGCATATTTGCAACTGCACAAAAACTTATTTTTTTTATATACAATAGTTTCTCTCTAGTAAGGCAGCGAATAATAAAATTGATAAGATCTAACTGTAAAAGTATAGTATTAGTTGATGTAGTGTTAGTTGATGTAGTGTATCCATTAGTTGGTGTCTCATGTATATATGTAACTTTTTCTTGAGAAATAATATATCCAGTTCATATCCCCCTTTTTCATGGTATCAGAGCCACTTTGGCTCTCAGATCTGTCCTGTTCACCCGATTCCGTCCGGCCACCTTCACACCTCACCTCCACCACCATCAGCTTCCCCGTCCCCCGATCTAGGAACCCCCAAAATTCCGCCGCCTCCCGCCGCCTGACGCGCCGCCACGCGCGGCTAGAAGTTTAACCTGTTCCTCACGCGCCGGCGCGTGAGGGCGCGTGAGGCCACCTTCCGGCCACCGGGTTCTTCCTCCTTGCTCGGCATCCTCGTCCCAACAACCCTATAGGGTTAGTTTCCTGTTTCTACCACTTTTCTTGTTCAGATCTGTTCCATCTAGGGTTTCTTTTGTGGGTTCTTGCAAGTTCCTGTCAAATGGCTGAAGAAAATGCTAACAAGGAGAATAAGGGTGAAACCTCTATTCCCCCAAACCACATAGCTCCAGGTATAATCAACTATACTTCTGTCTTGCGTATTCAGTTAAGCTTGACTCCAAGAATTGGAGTTCATGGTCGTTGTTTGTTGAAAGAGGTCTTATGAGTATTGATAAGAAAGACCATCTGACTGAAAACCCTCCTGATCCGATTACTAAGATTTGGCAAATTGATGATAGTGGTATCCAAATGGCTTTGTGGAATGCCATGGAACCACAGATTCTTAGTATTGCACAAAACTTTTCAACTGTGAAAGAGATGTGGAATCATCTCTCATCATCATTTTCCGCTAAACAATCCCTGTCACATGCTTTCTCTGTTGTTCAAGCTTACAATAGGATTGAACAAGGTGATTCCACCTTCACTGATTACTTTACCGGTTCTCGAAACTTCGAGATGAGTTGCGTGTTCTATATCCTCCAACTACTGATCTGAAACTCCAAGAAGAACGCAACACTAAGATGGATATTATGACATTCATTGCTGGATTATCACCAAAGTATGCCAGTGCTCGACCACTTCTGTTGAGCAACCCTGCTGCCACTACCTCTGTTGCTTCCACATATCATCTTCTAAGGGAAATGTATAATTCTGAAACCGTATCTGGGTCAACTGACACATCCGCCATGAGGACTGTGTCCTCTTCAGTTGGGAAGACTAATGATCGCAGCTCACAAGTGCCGTTCAAGAAGGGAGTTGGACGAGGAGGCTCTATCAAATGTCATTACTGTCATCAGGATGGACATACCAAGTACAATTGTCCGAATCGTCCCCCTGGATCCTTGCCTCCTCCTCGTCCCAAAGCCAAGATAGCTGTTAATGATGAATTACCCGATGGGGCTACTTCTACAGATGGCACAACTCCTTCCTACACCCTTAGCCAGGAGGAGTATCGTAGGGTTCAACACCTACTAACTCCTCAAGCCAACTCTGCAAAATCAGGTATGACTCTTGATCATGAATCATCTTGGGTTATTGACTCTGGAGCAACACATCACATGACTGGAGACAGAGGTATCCTTTCTAGCCTTCATGAAACTTATCACCCTCCCGTCCGTGTTGCTAATGGTTCCTCATGCCCAGTTCGTGGCATTGGATCTATTGGTGAGACAAAAGACCTTAAACTTTCATCAATTTTGTTGGTTCCCAACTTCCCGATAGCCTCTGTTCTGTGAGTCAAATTACAAAACAAAATAACTGTTCTGTAACCTTTTACTCTTCTCATTGTGTTTTTCAGGAACTGGGAACGAACCGGCTGATTGGCACCGGATTTGAATCAAAGGGTCTCTACCGCCTTTCATTACCAATAAGTCCTAAAGCTAATATATGTGACACAAGGATTCAAGAAGCCCATTGTCGTCTTGGTCATCCCTCAGTTGCTGTTCTGAAGCAAATGAGACCTGATTTTCCTTCATCTTTTGATTTTCATTGTCAGTCCTGTCAGTTGGGTAAGCATACCGACGGTCCTATCCACCTAGGGAGTCGAATCGAGTCAAGTGTATGTTTGAACTTGTGCATTCTGATGTATGGGGTCCTTGTTCTGTAAAAACCCCTTTGGGATTTCAGTATTTTGTTTCATTTATTGATGACTATTCTCGTGCAACATGGATTTATTTGCTAAAGTCTCGTAGTGAAGTTAGTGCTATATTTCGTGAATTTCATGCATATGTCAAGAATCAATTCAATACATCTATCAAAACTCTTCGCACTGACAACGCTAAGGAATATCTCTCATCCGAGTTCTCTACATACTTGAAGACTCATGGTATTGTTCATGAGACTTCATGTGTGTACACTCCCCAACAGAATGGTGTTGCTGAACGCAAAAATCGCCATCTGCTGGAAGTTACTCGCACACTAATGATTCATTCTCATGTTCCTCATCGCTTCTGGGGTGATGCTGTCCTGACTGCAGCTTACCTGATTAATCGTATGCCTTCCACTGTTCTCAAAGGTCAAACTCCGTTTTCTATTCTTCACCCAGAAGGTAACCCCTTTCCATTACCTCCCAAAGTCTTTGGGTGTGTTGCTTATGTCCACGATTACCGTCCAGGTCACATCAAACTCGAGTCTCGAGCCATCCGTTGTGTCTTTGTAGGTTACTCTCGTGTACAAAAAGGTTATCGTTGTTACAGTCCTACCCTTCGTCAGTACATCACAAGTTCTGACGTAACATTCCATGAATCATGCTCTTACTTTCAAGATCCTTCCCCTCCTGTTCCTGACTTGTTTCCTGAATCAGATCCTGTCTTTTCTGATTCACCAACCATTCCCATCATCCCGGTCACCCCTGTTCCACACACATCCCCTGCTCCTGCTTCCACCACTACCAGTTCCGATTCTCAAACTAGTCCTGCCTCTCTTGATCCCTCAAAACTTCGCCTCATGTTCCTCCCCTTGTGTTCACATATACTCGGCAAAACAAGGATGCGGTGGTAGACCCTCATGATTCAGACTCGGACCATGACACCGGTACGTACTCAGCTCCTCCTCTACACCTGAGCCCGAACCAGAGCCTGAGCCTGATATACCCTTACCTGAAACATCTAACCCAGATTCCAATATTGATGCACCACATCCCTATGATCCCCCTGGTGCTCCATACCCTGACATACCCATTGCATTCCGAAGGGAACCCAGACAACCCAGACAACACACTCGTTATCCCTTACATGACTATGTTGCTTATGCCCATCTATCCCCTGAATGCCATGCCTATACCACTGCCCTTGATTCTCACTCGATTCCAAAGAATGTTTCTGCAGCTCTTGCTCACCCAGGTTGGAAAAAGGCTATGGAAGAGGAGATAGGGGCCCTTCAGGCCAACCATACATGGGATCTTCAGTCACTCCCTCCTGGAAAACGTGTTGTTGGGTGTCGATGGGTGTTCACGGTTAAACTCAATCCGGATGGTTCCTTACACCGTCTTAAAGCCCGCCTAGTTGCCAAGGGTTACTCACAAGCTTATGGGATTGACTATGAGGAGACATTTTCTCCGGTGGCTAAAATGCCCTCTGTCCGTATCTGTATTGCTCTGGCTGCTATAAATCACTGGCCGCTCCACCAACTAGATATCAAGAACGCCTTTCTCAATGGTGTTCTTGAGGAGGAGGTATATATGGAGCAGCCACCGGGTTTCATTGTTGAGGAGGAGGCCTCGAAAGTATGCAGATTACGCCGTTCCTTGTATGGTCTTAAACAATCCCCTAGAGCATGGTTTGGTCGTTTCTCGAGTGTTATGGATGATTTTGGAATGAAACGTAGTGCATATGATCATTCTGTATTTTATAGACATTGTCAAGGAAGAGAATCATTGTGGTTGTCTATGTTGATGACATAATCATTACGGGTGATGATGAAATCGGAATTACAAATCTTAAGGCATTCTTCAATCTCAGTTCAAAGTAAGTGATCTTGGCCGCCTCCGTTACTTCCTGGCATAGAAGTATCTCGTTCCTCACAAGGGATCCTTCTCTCCCAACGGAAGTATGTTCTTGATATGTTGACGGAATGTGGGTTATTAGGATGCAAACCAGTAGATAGTCCAATGCTACCTACTGGGAAGCTTCTTTCTGAAGATGGAGACCCGTTAAAGGATCCGAGCGGTACAGACGATTAATTGGCAAACTGAACTACCTGACGGTTACTCGCCCCGATATCTCCTTTGTTGTTAGTGTTCTAAGTCAATTCATGGCCAAACCGTACACTGGACATTGGAATGCTGCTCTCCGGGTCCTGCGATATCTCAAGGGCACCCCAGGTTTGGGGATATTGTATTCTGACCAGGGTCATTGTCGTGTGGGTGCCTTCACTGAAAAAGGAGATGGTCGGATATCGGGATTCTCTGATGCTGATTGGGCAGGTTGCCCTATATCTCGACGCTCCACGACTGGATATTGTGTGTTTGTTGGAGGAAATCTGGTATCTTGGAAAAGTAAGAAACACACACTGTATCACGATCTAGTGCCGAATCCGAGTATAGAGCCATGGCAGATGTTACTTCGGAGATGATTTGGATTCGGCGTCTTCTCCAAGAACTTGGAGTTGTTTCCAATGACTTGATGAGACTTTATTGTGATAACCAATCGGCTATACATATAGCGAAGAATCAAGTGTTTCACGAAAGGACAAAACATATAGAGTTGATTGTCATCTTATCAGAGATCGAGTTGTTGGCACTAAGACTAACCCTCCTTCCATTCAGCCTGTTTACATCAAGACGGAATTCCAACTTGCAGACATCTTTACAAAGCCTCTACGCAAGACCAATATAGATTTTATTTGTAACAAGTTGGGCATGATTAATATCTATGCTCCAACTTGAGGAGGAGTGTAAAAGTATAGTATTAGTTGATGTAGTGTTAGTTGATGTAGTGTATCCATTAGTTGGTGTCTCATGTATATATGTAACTTTTTCTTGAGAAATAATATATCCAGTTCATATCCCACCTTTTTCACTAACCATTGGTCCATGCATAATCATTGTTGAAGAGGGTTTTCCATCACTATTGATCCTGAACGGTCCTAGTTCTGCCATGGCTCCGATCAGGGAAGAACATCCAGGTCCTGTTAAACCATAGTGATTGATGTTATTTGATAATAATTACTGTTACAAAGTAAAAAAAAAAACAGTTCTTGATTCATCCATGTAGTTTCTCCTATTAATTAAAGAGGCCTGTGGCCATATAAGCTATTATGATAAAGATGCAATAATAAAATATTAAGGTGCAATGTTACCTCCATTCAGCCATAAGACCAATGGTTTAGTTGAAGAATCAGTTGGAGACTCAACAAAATAGTAGAAAAGAGCCCTTCCAGCAGTGGGATTTACAGTAACATATCCTGAGTACTGATTAATATTGACACCTGCAGGTTGGCCTGGCAATGCCAAAATTCTGTCGAGCTGTGCCAGACCGTCTTGAGGTGCAATGTAAACTGGAGAATACTCATTAGTAGCTTCATCTGAAACCACCCATCTTTGTGGAATAGGTGGCTTCCGGATCTTTTTGATTTTAGCAACTCAAATAGGTTGTTTGCCTGCATGTCAGCATTGCTAAACACAAGCAAGGCAAAGAAGCAAAAAGTTGCTATAAGTTTTATCATCCTGTTCTATATTTTCTAATTCTGTTCAATTCCTTCTATATATAGTACACCAGGCGTTATGTCCTAGTAACTCTTTTATCTTTATGATCAATGACTACGAAATCAGTATTTCAGAAAGTGTTAAATATTCACTTTTTAAATATCTAAGATGCAGGCCGCTTTCGTAAGCATCTTTTCGGAGTTAATCAACTCAGTTCAGCATAGGTGGATCATGTCTTTTCTGATATCTCCACTCTCGATATCTCCTTAGGCAGCAAGATAGATAAGAAATACTTTTTGGATTGATTAAAACATGCTATTTTTTTAAGAGAAGTAAAGTTGGTGCTTTCAACTTTAAATGGAAGAAGTTTCACCTTTGGCAACCATATATTCATGTTTCTTTGCAATGCACTTACTTTAATCACCCCTAAAACTCAATCTAAAGCCTTAAGTTGCTCGGTCTTTTCATAATGATAAAGGGGTCATGAAGACACATAAGATCCATAGTCCATATAGTAGTTACAGAAGCATGATTACAAACAGAATGTAGAAAAACCCTTAATTCATTGCTTGAACATATTTAAATATCAAGACACATATACACATCTATATATGTGTGTACGTGTGTGTACTTGTGTATACGTATGAGTCGGATAAATTAGAAGTTGCTTTTTCCTTTTACGTAAAATGGCACAAAAAGAAAAAAACCACACGTGGCGGACCCATGAATTTTTTTATGTGGTCAGATTCTTGTAAGGATCAGTTTTGTATTGCTAAGTATAAAGAACATCAACAAAGAAACGAAAGCATAACTCTGAGCTTGTTGTATTCCTACTTACTCATTGTGGGGGTCTCTCGGTTGTCTAATCCGATCATTCTCGTGATGAATGAGGAGACCACCATCTATGTGATCTATGATGATGTTTTGTTCGGTCCGTTTCGCTTGGTCCATTCCGTTCGCGGCAGGTCACACGATTAAAAGGATGAAATCAAGTTAAAAAAGTAAGTTAATTGCGATAGAAACAAAATAAAAACACATTACTTGCTATAATTACTTTCTATGGGGTTATCTTTTTTATCTAGTCATTACATTATCTGGAAAAACATTCCTAGATAAAGGTGGATCATGTCTTATTAGATATCTCCACTCTTAATTTCTCTTTAGGTAGCAAGATAGATAAGAAATACTTTTTTGATTGATTAAAACATGTGATGCTTTAAGAAAAGTAAAGTTGGTGCTTTCAACTTGAATTTAAAGAAGTTTCACATTTGGCAATCATATATATTTATGTTTCTTTGCCATGAACTTACTTTACTCACCCTAGAAACTCAATCTAAAGCCATAAGTTGCTCAGTAATCTTTTAATGATAAAGGGGTTATGAAGACACAATAGATCCGTAAAACTGCTGTAGAAGCATGATTACATACTTGAATGTGGAAAATCCCATGGTTTCAAAGCTTTAACATATTTAAATATCAAGGCACACATACATATCTATATGTGAGTGTACGTATGTATACGTATGAGTCAGATCTAATAAGAAGTTGTTTCTACATAAAATGGCACAAAAAGGAAAAAACACGGCTGACGACCCCAAAATTATTTACATGGAGTCATAAATTTTTAGGGGTCAGTTTTGTATTGCTAACTATAAAGAATCTCAATAAAGAAACAAAAGAATAACTCTTCGCTTGTTGTCCTCTTACTTAGTCAATTGTGGGGGATCTGTTTGTTGTCTAATGCGATCATTTTTGTCACAAAGAGAATTCCTCTAGGAGGAGACCGTCGTCGATGCAATCCACAATGATGTTCCGTTCAGTGCATTCTGGACGCTTCATGTCTCGCGATTAAAAGAGTAAAATCAAATTAAATCTCAAATATATAATTAAAGTAAGTTAATTGCTATAGAAATAAAATAAAAATGCAATATTGCTATAGTTGCTTTCTACAAGGTTTTTTTTGTTTAAATCTAGTCATTACATCATCTAGAAAAATAATCCTAATCAATCATTTTTAATATAACAAATACAATTACCACTTAAATTTACATTGTAAAATAAGTAAACAGAATGATGTTGTCTTGTAAAAATGTTTTTCAAACTCTTGGATTTATATATTCATCTTCTTGAAACAATTATTCGTATTAATAATATGTGATGTTTGTCTTTGTTTTGAATTTTTAGTTGACGTAGTAATCATCCATTTTCATGATTTTAAGTTCAAGTTTTCAAGAATTAACTTCCTCAAACAATGTATTAAAAATCTTTCAACCAACAAGTTTCAATCTAACATTTAGAGAATAACAATAATAATAATAATAAATAAAGTAAATTTATTTGTTAATTTAAAGAAAGACCTAAAAAAAGGTTTAGGGCTATTTAGAATTGAACTTTAGAGAGGGGGTGTGTAACCATGAATAAATTAGTGCCAAGACTAATCAACAATGGGTGAATACTAGTTGGGATATGAAGCTTGGACATGTGATACTAGTGTTGCTTGAATAGTTGGAACCAAAGGACTTCCGGTTTGTTGTTGCTCATATATCTGTGAGTAGCTCACATAATAAGTAAGATTACTAGCCATCTTATCATATAATGCAGTAGCTTTAGCACCCATTGAGTACAAATGGTTACAGCTCTCTGTTCATCATTCATTTCTTATGACTTGATATCAAGTCACTAAGAGGTAGACGGTAAACAAATTCTTTGTCCTTTAGATTATTATGCAATTGTTGTTCCGGGTATAAAGCAATAAGTTTAAAAGCTTCTTATTTTTTGTAATATTTTTTCAAGATAATATTAGCACTCTTCATCTTTGTTACCAGTTTAACAAATCTTGAAAGGTTTCAAGGGTTTCACCAAGAACATGATTGAACTTGTTAAACTTGTGATTGAGCATGCTCTTCTTGCTTTCTCACACGTCTTTTACGATTTGGGTTTCCATTTCTTCCCGAAAAACTTTGGCCCCTTTGAATTCTTTGAATAACTAGGCAATTTTAGTAGTCAAAGCCATAGTTATAGCTGCATAGGCTTTGTCATTAAATTTCAGGTTCTTCATGTCTTCCTCATCCCAAAGATGTTTTAGTTTTTGAACCATTTCTCCTCTGTCATTTTTATATAGAGCAATGTAAGATTGTATTGATCGACCGTAACATTCTCTATTCGATATAAATGACATGGTTCTTAAATTGATAAACTGAGTTGGCATAATTGTATCACTTAAAATTCTTGGTGGCTTAGTGTTTGTACCAATCTCGGTATCCAAACTTAGAGTAGCAATAAGATTCTTCAAATTAAGGTTGATGTCCATTCTGGAAATCAAATCTCAAACTTCACAAAATTCTTGAAAATAAGAACTTCTCGCATGACAACTTGAAACTTTTCACGTGACATAATTTGTTACTGACTTTTATGATTAGTTGATTTTCTTGAACGAATAGAATCCTTTTGAAACCTTCTAATGCAAATATTTGAGCTTCTCATGTGAAATGTAAACTTTTCGCTTGAAATCAAGAACTTTTATGAAGTTCTTTTCTATCCAAATCAAGCTTTTTCACATTGAATCCTCTCACCAATTTCTTCAAAATTGATGATTGAACTTCGATTTAGTGAACTATGTTCAAGTTTTATCCTAATTCTCACTAATTGAATTAATTTAAAACCATTGTAACCATTGAAATGTATTAAAAACTTCATATAAGCTTGTTCAATTGGTTTTTGATCTCAAACACCTCAAAATATACATAAATTCGATCAATCTAATCCAATGTTCATGTTGAAATCGAAATTTCATATCTCAAAACTTCTTCAAATTGATTCATGTTCAATCCAAATCGATCTAGAGCACACAAGGCTCTAATACCAATTGTAAAGCCTCGTTAAGACTTCAATAAATCAATTTCTTGAGAGAAACACATAATGAATCAATAACGAAAAGTATATAAAACTAGAAGTAGAATGAAATTAGCTAAAAATATGCTTAAAGTATATAAATTTAAATTGTATCGCTCTCTAATAATGATTACAAAAGTGTAAAATTTCAGGATTCTAAACACAATGAACCATACAAACTATTTATACTAAAACATTTAATCTCGCGTGAGCACTATTTTCTTGCATGGATCAAAGTACTCATGCGGGTATTTTATCGTCATCATCTTGTTTAAATTTACGAAGCCTCTAGAAATCTATAAATAAATTCCATCCTTATTGATTCTAACCAGTCAATCGGTATTAGAGCCTGGGCTCTCAAAATCAAGTAGAAACCCATTTTTTCTTCATGATTAACGGTCTAACAATTGATTGATTTGCTTATTATTGTGTTTTACACACAATCAATTTATCATCAAAATCGAATTTCTCTTTGTTTGAATCATTTACACTTCATATTCATCATGAACGACAAATACTGTAACATTGAGCAAACTTACATCAAACTCAAACCTAAATCATCAAATTACCAAGTGATTGTGAGCAAAATGACAAGAGATTAGTTAAGAGTTTCTAATCGAAAGGTTTTATAACAAATTCTAGTGAAAACATCAAACCAATTCATCCAAACAAGGAAAACGGGATGAAACACTACTCATCGCATTTGCTACAGTGGATTACTATTCATCGCATTTGCCTTGATTCACTGTTTATCACATTTTTCTTTGAATAAACTATTCACCGTATTTGTGATTCATACAAGTGCTATGGATTGACACTTATACTCATATTTGTTTGAAGAATTATTGATCGCATCAGTTTATTTCACTGCTTACAACATTAGTTTAACAATATTTGGTTTAGAAAACTATTCATTGCATTAGTATTAGACAATTGACAATTATTTGGACTTTAAACTAATTGGACATTTGGACTTAGAAGTTATCTTAAAACAAATTATTAAGTCCAAAATCAATCTAATCTTATCTAAACCAAATTAAAATGAAAAACAATCATGGATACACTAAGTTTAGCTAAACTTGGGCATAACTATCAATGTTGAAACATAAGTCTGAATTTAGACAATGGAAAATAGATTTAGAAATTATCTCAATGGTGTTGATGTAGACTACTAGATCTCAATCTACAAAGGTCCTCATATTTCTACTACATTGAATGCCAATCAATATAGGAATGCAATGATTCCTATTGAATATCCAACCATAATTCTTGATCCAGAAGACTACAAGAAAATCAAGATTGATATGAAAGCCTACACCCTACTCACTCAAGCACTAAAGATGGATGACTTGAAAAGGACCGAGAAGTACACATCTACCAAAGGAGTGTGGGATGCACTCAACATTTTGTGTGATAGAAGTAGAATTTACTGAGATCAACAAGGCTAAACTGATCAGACTTTCCATCATATCAAGGGTGAATCAATACCCAAGCAACTACATAGGTTTATGCAGCTAGTCAACAATCTTGAGTTTATGGGTGTTACTCACAAGGAAAAGGATTCAAAAGATCCTTCACTCTTTTCATGAGAGTTGGAAGAAGAGTGTCATAATGTTGAACATCACTCCTGACCTTGATAACATTAGTCATTATGGTTGCTAATATCAGTCTAGGAGGTCTACAGGTCATAAAGGCATACAATTTTCCCGCTGAAAGTTATTTAGTGGAAAATGCCTTTGCTATAGAAGAAGATGGCTTCTTAACATCTCCATGCAGCCGAAGATCTACCACATTTTAATCAACCCCTCAAATCAAGATGAATAAGTCATCACCTCTACTCTTCAATATGTAAGTCAGACATTCACATCATGCAATCACACAAATGGTGAACAAAAAGCTACTTACAATGCTTTTGTGTCATGTTTTGAAGCCTAACTTGGTGGAAGACTCACAGTTGTTCATGTGATACAAGATGATCCAGAAGAGATGGATCCTAAAGTTATTGAAACTAAAACTTGCCACATTTTATCAAACAACAAATACACAAAAAGAACCTCAAGTTCATATGGAAACTGATCTTGAAAGAGTGCTTAGACAAAGTAGTGTATGTTGCAAAGCCTAAAATTCAAGTAAAGCAATCATACCATTTTTAAAATTTACTCCAACAAGCATCTTAATTGATAAAGATACTAAACCTAAGATGAAATCATCTGCTGAAAACAAATCTGATAATTAGGTAAAAATTCATAAGAATTCAAACAAATCAATTATGATTCATCTAAGGGTAAATCACAAGCATCTTATTTATTCCAAGAAAAATCTAAATATAAAACATCATAAAAGGCAAAACCATAAACAAAATCACATGTTTCAAAAGGAAAACAAATGGTGTTTGATATTTTCTCAAAAACTAACGTTAGCAAGCTTGAAAAGGAATGTAACAAATCATAATAAAAGCTTCAAAACCTCAACCTAAGGGCAAGTTTTATGCCAACTATCACATGACAAATCACACTACATCTGAATGCTATTTTACTGAGTATTGTTCAGTTTGTAAAATGTACAATCATCCTACTTAAATTTTTATTTAACAAATACTCTACATTGTGTGAAATGAACAATCAAAATACTTTTGATTGCTTTTACAAAATAAAATGGTTGAGATCACCATTAAAAAGCAAGTTTCACCTATATTACCTAAATTTGCAAATTATGCAAATCTATCATTCAGGAATCTAGGAAAGATTTCTAAAAATGATGATTAACTTCATGATACTTGGCATCCTTGAGCTGTTGTAAGGCCCTGTTCCCGAGCACCTCATAGTTGGTCATTCATTGCACTTAAAACATTATAAAACATACATTTATTTTGCAGCGGAATTTAAAACTTTCATTAATAACTAAAAACATGTCATTTCATTCATTTACAACATTTGTTTTCATCTCAAAATACAAAGACATGTCCAAATACGAATGCCAGCCTCAAAATGCTCCCAGTAGCTTATGCATCCATGCCTGCAACTCCTGAGCATCAACAAATACCTGCCAAGTATCATGCATACAAAAGTCAGCGACACTAAGTGAGTTCTAGTTTTTATAATAAAATACTTTACTTTCGTTAAAACCGTTCTTTACTTTTCTCTCAAAAGCATACTATACTTTACATTCGTTCGTGATCATACATCATATGTACATACTAGATAATATCATTATTATCTTCATCATTATGTTCGTTAACTTCCGTTCATTCAACGTATTACATTATCGTTCACTTCACTTTCTAGATCCGGTTAGACTTTACCCTCTTCGTGGCACTCAGCCACGATTACTGAGGTCGAATGACGAAGATCCTATTCAGTACATTATTACGATAATTCATTAACGTTCACTCATTCATCTCTTGCTCATTACTCTTTATTACTCGAATCTTTTCTCGTGCAATATCCCCGAGTCATGCTGGAAAGTTGATGCTGTGCTAGGGCCTGCTCACAAACCCCCGACTCATGTCCGAAGACTAACACAACATCGGGATACGCGACAAAGATCCCATTCGAGTCAATCATAGGGATTTAACTCTATCCGAGTCTGTTGCAACACAAAGTCGCTCACCTCATTATCTCGTCTCATGCAATACCCCCGACTCATATCCGAAGACTGATACTGTGCCGAGGCCTAATAAACAAACCCTCGACTCATGTCCGAAGACTGACACAGTACCGGGATACGCGACATGGATCTCATCATCCGTCACTTTCGTCATATGCAATACCCCCGACTCATGTCCGAAGACTGATACTGTGCTGGGGCCTGATAAACAAACCCACGATTCATGTCCGAAGACTGACACGGTACCGGGGTACGCGACACGGATCTCATCATCCGTCACTCTTGTCTCATGCAATACCCCCAACTCATGTCCGAACACTGATACTGTGCCGGGGCCTGATAAACAAACCCCCGACTCATGTCCGAAGACTGACACAGTACCGAGGTACGCGACAAGGACCTCTTTCGAGTCTGTTGTGACACAGAGTCGCTTACCTCATACATATGCTTGCAAGCCTTTCATTCGTTCATTCATTTATTCATGCATGCATTCATTCATTACGTTTCTCTTTTGATTATCTTCCACTTTACGTTACATAATACTTTCATTATATTCCTTAATGTTCAACGCAAAGCCAAGGGAAGACATACATACATAATAAGGAACATATACATAATCATAAACATACACCATCACCATACAGGCAACATCATACATACATAACACACATCAGACATAAGCCATCACATCATAACCAGGCCTATCTCCCTATAATACCCCTTAAAACCACTTAGAAAACCTTAAGTCCAAATTGGGCGCATGGGACCTTGCAGGCGCATGAGTATAAAAAATCTAAGTATAAAACAGTCTGGGCGCATGGGCACTATTTGGGTGCTTCTGCCTTGTTCAGGCGCTTTGCCACTATGCAGGCACATGGCACCTGTTCAGGCGTATCACCAACACTTAGCCGTTTTGGCACTTGGGGGCACGGGCACTATTTAGGCGCATGGCCAACACTTGGGCGCATGGGAAACACTTAGGCGCATGGGCCACTGTTTAGGCGCATGGGAAACACTTAGGCGCATGGCCAACACTTAGGTGCATGGCCAACACTTAGGCGCATGGGCCACTGTTTAGGCGCATGGCCAACACTTGGGCGCATGGGCAACACTTAGGCGCATGGCCAACACTTGGGCGCATGGCCAACACTTGGGCGCATGGCCAACACTTATGCGCATGGGCCACTGTTTAGGCGCATGGCCAACACTTGGTCATCCGACTAACATCTCTAGGCGCATGGACCACTGTTCATGTTCATCAGAACATTCTGTAATATTTTCTATGTTACCAACATCACTCGATTATCATTCTAATGATACACAAGCACAGATCTAAGATACTAAGGGCATCTAAGCATGCTAAACATCATCACTAACCCATAAGCCAACTCTAACACATACTTACATACATACATCAATCGAACATAAGGTTGTAGACTCACGATTACTTTCAAAATGTTTACTTAATATGCATAATAGCCCCAAACAAGTTGAAAATCAGTAAAAGAGGGGTTCTAGAAACTCACCTTGAGCAGCCTTTGAGCAACACACTTCCAGTTTGAGACCCACCTTCGATTCAACTCTTGAATCCCGAAAACAAACACTTTGCAGCTGCTTTTTCCTCTTTCTCTCTCTAGAACCAGGGCTCTCTCTCTTCTTTCTTCCTCCGAGAGCAAAAGCAACTTTCTGCTTTTGATATGGGCGACCATGCCCCTTTAAACCTTAAAATAATAAGGTTTTGTACTTTGTACACTTTATCCCCCTCCACTTGTGCTCATTATCTATTCTTTCTATTTACTTTTCTTTTCCTTTCGTTTAAATAGAAACTCGAGGTGTTACAGCTGTCATAGTACAACAAAAAAAACCATTAAGTTTAAAAGAAATTTGAATTCTACCATTAGGACTCAACACAAACAAGAATCATATAATCAATAATGTGCTATATCTCTGTATAATAATAGAGATCAACATTTTAATTACACAGCTGATAATTCTTTTGATGAAGAGATAGTGACACGTGAATATAATTCATCTAGATTCATCTAGTAACTTAAATTGAGGTCCTTTTCTAATGCACTTCAACTTAGATTATCTAAACCTAAGTCTAATGAATCTGTTAAATCAACAATTAGAAGCTCAAATTAGAAAGTCATAGTTATTTTCCCAAGACCATCTTAACTTGGGTTTCACATTACAACTGATTTGTTTGTTCATGCAGGGTCATCCTAGAAGGTCCAACCATATTTGGTATGTGAACAGTGGATGTTCAAGCATATACAAGGAGCAATACAATATTGAAGACAGGTCCCTTCTACATGATTTCAAGCATATACAAGGAGCAATAGTGGCATCCCGAGGAGATTCCAAAGGTGGAAGAATTTCTGGTGAAGGAATAATGACTAATGGCCATGTGAGTTTTGAAGTAAACTACTATAAAATATTGAAGTTAAATATGTTAAGCGTGTCACAAATTGTGATAAGATATATTCTACTTATTTCATAAACACTCATTGCTATATTCTAGAACCAGGGTTCATAATCCCTAAAGAATAAGTTGTCTTGAAAACACCAAGAAGAATAACACATATGTCCTTAACCTTAATTCTTGCCAACCAACAAAAGAAACGTGTCTACTTTCAAGAGCATCTATTGACGAGTTATAGTTATGGCATAGGCGGTAGGACATAAAAATTTTAAAAACGTGAATAGATTGATTAAAGGAAAATCATGTCATTGGCTTACTATGAAAGAATTTCATTATGTTGATCATTGTTTAGCTTGTCTCAAAGGGAAGCAACACAAATCTTCCTAAAATCCTAAGCTTGTGAACACAAATAATACTCCATTAAAGTTGCTTCACACGGATCTTTTTAGCCCAAATCATATCATGAGTATGGGAAACAAAGAAATATTATCTAGTGATCATAGATGAATTTTCAAGGTTTACATAGGTCTTATTTATACTTCATAAAACGAATTATCACAAATCATCAAAAAATTTATTATTAATATTGAAACCAAATGAATCTAAAAATAAATCAATTAGAATTGATAATAGCACAAAAGCCAAAAATGATGACTTAAGTTCATGTTGTACACATAAAGGTATTGCTCATCAATTCAATGTACCTAGACTACATAACAAGAAGGAGTAGCTAAAAGGAGGAACAAAATACTACTTGAGGCAGCAAGAATGATGTAGCTAATGCTAAACTGCCAATCACCTTTTTCGCATAAGTAGTTAAGACAACTTGCTATGTACAAATAAAACTTTAATAGTCAAAGAGAGTGACAAAACACCATATGAACTACTTTTTTATGGAAAACCATTCATTGGTTTCTTGAAAAGTTTTAGTAATCATGTCTTAATATTAAACACAAGATACCAATTAGGAAAGTTTACTCCTAAATTTGATGAAGGATACTTTGATGGATATTCATCTACTTCTAAAGAATTTAGAGTGTTTAATCCTAGATTAAACATCATTGATGAATCAACAAATGTTAAATTCAATGAACATTCATTTCCTCAGTCCTCCAATGACCCATATTAGTTATTTTATATTGACCTTCTTTCAAAATCATTTAACTAATGTAATATATCAACTACAGATAATTAGCAAGGAACTACATCTAATATGTCTGAAGCTATACAAGATGATTTCCTAATGATTCATCCATCATCTACTCATGTACATGCTCATGAAGTTGCTCTACAAGTTAATCCAGTTAGATAACTATAGATTGAAAGTACATCAATAGAGGTTGGTCCAAGTTCATTGCCAACTCTTCTCCAGATACATCACATGAAGTGCAACAACATGGATCTTTCCTAACAGATGTTGATGGTGTGGTGAATCCAATAGAGGAAACATATCAAAGTACTTTTGATTCTGACATTCAACATGAGCAAGCATATAATTGTATCTATGACTCTCCCACCCATTTCAATCCACAAGAAGATGATACACACTAGCCGGGCATGAATGTTTTCAATCTGGATGCATCAATCCTAGTAGATGTTATTCCTACTTCAGGGATACTCAGAAATCGTTTAGTATGATAAATGTGTGACAAAAAGCAAGTCAAGCGTATCAAACATGTGTCACCTTTCATGTTTTCTTTGTCAAACGATGCCAAAGAATATTAAGGAAGCACTTCAAGATAATAGTTGGATTGAGACAATGCAGGAAGAGTTGCTTTAATATAGGAAACATGACGTATGGAAACTAGTTGACCTTCTCGAAGAACAATATCTTATTGGAACCAGGTCGCTATACAGAAACAAGAGGGATGATAGATGCATTGTTATCAGAAAAATAAATCAAGATTGATAGTTTCAAGATATATAGAAAAAGGGAGTAGATTATAAGTGTCTAGACCTATTTTGACTAGAATTAATCAAATTATTTTTTACCTACTCTGTATCTATGAAGTTCACTGTCTACCAAATGGATATGAAGTATGTATGGGTAGTTTTCTGAAGAAGTTTATGTTAGTCAACCACCAAGCTTTGAAGACTAGGATTTTCTTCATAGTGTGTACAAGCTTGACAAATCTTTATATGGTTTACATCTAGCCCCGTGAAAATGGTATGAGACATTGTCATCTTTTCTCGTTGATCACGCATGTATGAGAGGGAAGCTTGATTGGACATTATTCATAAAGAACATAGGTCATCAGCTGCCTTTGGTTTAGATATATCCAAATGATTTCATCTTTGACTCAATAAACAAACAATTCTACATGGAATTTGAAGACCTCATACGTTCGAAGTGCAACAAACAGGGGATGGGATCTTCATTAACTGGTCAAAGTACGAGATTAAATGTTGAAAAAGTTCTATTTCTCATATTGCCTGTCTATCTGCACACCTGTAGATATAAAGATAAAGATTTGTCCTAATCCAGATGGCAAGTCTGTTGATCAAACACACTATCTGTTAGTGAAGAAGTTTTATTTCTCATATTGTCAATCTATGTATTACTCATGTATCTAAAACCCAAGTAGATCAAACATCATGTTTAGAGTATGTGTTTGTGTTAGATATTAGGCAGACCCTAAGGAGTCTCATGTTAATGTTGTGAAGAGATTCAAATATCTCAAGGGCAAACCTATACTTGGCTTATGGTATCCAAAGGAAGAAAACTTCAACATAAGCATACACATGCAATGATTACGAGAATTCAACTTCAATTGGAAATCGGTTGTCAATTCATTGGTCCATGACTAGTGACATGGTAGTGCAATAAGCAACAAATGTGTTAGTTTCTACTTCAGAAGTTAAATACATAGAAGCTTCCACTTGCTATTCATAAGTTCTCTGTATCAAAACCAGATGTTTGGATATGGTTGCAACTTTTGGCACACACCAATACATATTCACAACACAACTATAATATTTATCACACACAATCTAGTTCCACAATAAAAAACAAAAAATATTGAGATAAGATATCATATTTTGAGGGATCATGCTAAGAGTGGTTTAATCAAGTTGATACAAGTACACACATACAATCAACTGACTGACTTGTTTACTAAGCCATTTGAAACTAGCCGGTTTGAGTTCTTAGTTCAAGAATTAGGCCTAGTTAACCTTGAATAACATGTAAATACAATATCACTTTTTTTTATAAAAAGCCATATTGCTTTTCGTAATATCAAAAGACAAAAAAAATTAAAACAAAAAAAAATACAAAAATATGTGTATGACAAAAACAAAGAAATATCAAGAAAAATATAAAAAGCATGCCATTAAAATTGAATAAAATAAAAATTACCTTGAGAAATGATATAACTACAATCAGTATACCATTAACAATGTAATTTATAAACTATCAAAGTGTAAGGCTCTGTTCCTGGAACACTTACAACTTGTCGATCATTACACATAAAACATAAAGTATATAATTAAATTTACTAAAACACCATAGCGAAATAACTTAAAACCATTTCTTATTTAATGACTGCTTTTGCAAAGCAATACAACTTAGTTCACTATTACAACATATTACCATTTGCATTATATCACATAAACATCATAAATTAAACAAATGGATGTCATCCAAAAATGGCAAGTAGTTGTCCCGTGCCATCCTCGGCAACATTTACCTGTCAACTGGGAAAAAATAAAAGTCAGCGGTGCTAAGTGAGTTCTAGTTTTAAAAAACAATATACTTTTACTTCCATTTAAAACCATTCATTCTTTCATATGCGATCATGCATCATACGTACAAATAGATAATATTATTATTATTATCTTTCATCATCGTTCATTATCATTCCAATCATTTAATGAACGACCCTTTATCATTTGTTCACATTCATTAAATTTCTTACCATACATTTCATTCATCATTATCTTTCATTTTTCATTCCGGACCAATGCCATAAGTTATACTCCAAACGTAGGCACGAAGTGGGTACTAGGCTGAAGTCTATAAATAAACTCCTAACATTGTGCATGTAGCCTGGCACCAGTACCGGGGCAAGCAACAAAGACCCTATACGTTTAGTCAGTCACAATGTCTATACCCTTGTGTGTATCCTTACGGGTTAGCTAAACCACACACAATTGAGTTAACGACATTTTAGAGTTGTGCACCTCTTTACATTTGCTTACAAGACTTTCCATTCATCATTAATGCATTCTTTAATTCTTTACGTTTCTCTTTCATCATCATTAATTTCCGCTTTTGTTACATAATACTTTACGTACATTGATATTAACATACCCCACAAAGCCACGAAAACATACATAATAAGGAACATAAAGAAACATACACAACATGCATAACATCAACATGAACATCACATCAGCATCACACATGATCATATAATCATCCTTCATTACCCTCGAGAAGATCCCAAATCAAAGCCTAAAATTTTCCTTTTCCCAAAATTCTAGAATATTTTCTAAGTCATTAGGCGTATGAGCACTATGCTGGCGCATGGGAAACTTTTGGGTGCATGAGAACTATTTTGGCGCCTAACCCAACACTTAGGCTTCTAGACAAATTTCTAGGCGCATGGGCATTATGCAGGCACATGAGCGCCCAGGTGCATGGAAACTCAGTCAAATTCAGCCTAATTCTTGGCACATGAGAACTATTTGGGCGCATGGGTTTTTGGGCGTATGGGGAAAACACTTAGGCAATTCAACCATTAGGCGCATGGGCCAAATTCAGGCACATGGGTAACCAATCCTATTCTAATGACATCATTTAGTCCCCAATTCAAATCCGAATATGTTCAAGTCTAATTCTAACATACCAAACAAAATATAACAGGCTCATAAGACAAAAATAACATCAAAATACACCCAAATCATACCCCACCCGCATACACACTTGAACATACGGGTAAAATACCCACTTAGTAAAAAAACATTCACACATCATTTCTAGCCCCAAAATCAATTAAAAACATGTAAAAAGGGGGGGGGTTCTTGAACTCGAATGCATATTTGAGTTCAATCACCTAAAACCCACCAAAACACACACAACCAAACATAGAAACACATATAAGCACATAACCGAGGCTTAAACCAGCCAAGAACACTTAATGCACCAAATTCTTACGTTGAATACAGATTCTTCTTCTTCCTTCTTCAAAAACCTGAAGTTCTACTCTTCTCTCTCTCTAAAACCCGAAACAAAAGGTGTTGGAACATGGGTGTGGGCGGCCACACCCACTTTTGTACAAATATTATTATAATTTTGTAATTTTGCATACATTTAACCCCTCAACTTGGGTTTTATTGTATTTTCTTTTTATACTTCACTTTTATTCTTCATTTTACATAATTTAAAATATCCGGGTGTTACAAGTCCACCTCCTTGTATAGGTTTCATCCTTAAAACATGTTATTCCTCAAACAGATATGGGTAATATTGTCTCTCTCTTCTTTAATCTCCCACATAGACTCGGATCCCTTCTTGTGTTCCACTGTACACGCAGTAGGAGCACCACTTTATTTCGTAACCTCTTTTCCTTCCAGTCAATGATCGCCACTGATTGTTCCACGTAACTTATCGGGTAGTTCCTACCTATAGGCCACTTATCCTACTCGAGCAATGATTCAGAAAGGCCCTATATATCTCAGGTTCAACTTGCTCTACTTCCTAAACTGAATGATACCCTTCCAAGGTGAGACTTTCAACATGACCTTATCACCCATCTAGAACTCAATCGATCTACGTCTTTTGTCAGCATACGACTTCTGCCTATCTTTTGCTGCCATCATAAAGGGTTTTATCTTTTCAAGCTTCTTAGTCGTAGCTTCGATCACTTTAATGCTCCCTAACTCCTTATTACAGACATCACCCCTAACATACAGGTGTTCGACATCTCCTACCATATAGCATCTCATAAGGGGACATACCAATGTTGGCATGATAACTATTGTTGTATGAGAATTCAGCTAATGATAAATGGTCATCCCCACTTCCTCTAAAATCAAGGACGTATGCATGGAGCATATCTTCTAGCATCTAGATGGTTCTCTCCGACTGACCATTTGTTTATGGATGATAAGCCATGCTAATGTGTAACCTCATCCCCATCGCATCGTGAAATCTCTTCCAAAACTTGGATGTAAACCGAGTGTCACGATGAGAAACAACAGACACCAGTACACCATGACGACTTACAATCTCTTTGATGAATAAATCTGCTAATCTCTGAGATGATACGTTTCACGGATCCAGTAGGAAGTGAGCACTCTTCGTCAAACGATCAACTATCACCCATATGGCATCATACCCCTTCGCGGTACGTAGTAACTTCATAATGAAGTCTATGGTGATATGCTCCCACTTCCACTCGGGTATATCCAAAGGTTGGATCTTCCCGTATGGCTTCTGATGCTCTGCCCTCACTTCCAAGCAAGTAAGACACTTACTCACATGCTTCGCTACATCGCGCTTCACGACCGGCCACCAATAATGTTTCTTCATATCAGATACATCTTGGCGGCACTTGGATGGATTCAGTATCGAGTTTTGTGAGCTTCTTCCATGATCTTTCCACGTAAATCCCTATAACGTGGAATCCATATTCTTCCAAATCGGGTTCTAACACCGAGAGTGTTTTCACCCAACTTGGTGACTAGAGCTCTCATCCTTTCGGAGTTAAGAGGATCTTCTTTCAATGCCTCTGAAACTCCTTCACCTGCTTCATCACGTCCGAGGTCATAACCAATTGATAAGCCTTCACTCGAATTGGATAGGTTCTCTCCTTCCGGCTGAGGGCATTCGCCACTATGTTGGCTTTGCCCCGGTGGTAATGGATCTCGCAATCATAAGTTTTTTATGAGCTCCAACCATCACCTCTGTCTCATATTCAAATCCTTCTGCTCGAGGAAGTATTTCGAGCTCTTGTGGTCGGTGAAGATTGTGCACTTCGTCCTATATAAGTAGTGTCTCCAAATCTTTAATGCAAAGACCACAACTGCTAGTTTCAAGTCATGAGTAGGAAATTAACCTCATGAACCTTCATCTATCAAGATGCATAGGATATAACCCTCTCTCGCCACATCAATGCACAACCCAACCCCAAGTAAGAAACATCTAAATAGACAACCAGATCCTCGCTTCCTTTGGGTAACGATAAGACCGGATCTTGAGTTAACCTTGCTTTTAAGTCTTAGAAATCCTTCTATTGCTCTTGATCCCATACAAACTTCACATCCTTTCGGGTCAACTTAGTCAACGGAGAAGCTATCTTAGAGAAGTCTTGAATGAATCTTCTATAGTATCCCGCCAACCCCAAGAAACTACGAATCTTGGATGGCGTCTTTGGAGACTTCCATTGCATCACTGCTTCTACTTTTGCCGGGTCCACCATAATTGTAACATCCTGTATTTTTACTTTAATTAAAAGTTAACGTCATTTATTCTTGTAAGGGCCAAAGTTGTCAATTATGAAACTTATTGTTTGCTTATGCTTATTTATTTGTATGCCTTTAATTCTTTAATTTGAAAGTTAATAGTTTAATTATGAAATTGAACATAATTATAAGTAATAATAGTATTACTATTACTAATAATAAGTAATAATAATAAGAACAATAAAGGTGATATGAAATAAAAGTTATTAAACTTAAAAATGTTTAAGCCTTAAACTTAAATAAGTACAAGGGTTGTTTTGCTATTTTATAAACTTAAAAATTAAAGTTTAAACCTGAAATAACAAAAGAACAAAACCACAGGGGCCAAAGGTGTAATTTACCAAACCTAACCCCCCACCTTTCTCTCTCCCCGTTTTTTCGGCCGCCGGCCGGCCAACTTTGGAGCGGCGCCGGCGAGACCCATTACCCACCAAATACCACCGGTTTTTATGCCAAATCCTACCAAACGTTTCATGAACACGATTCGAACATCATTATGAGCTTTAAATGCGTTTAAACGCCGGTTATAAGCTCAATCAATCAAATAACCGAAACACCTTAAAGTTCTTAGCCGTTCGAGCATTAACTCCTAATAATAGTCTAATTAAGTGAACATGAACAATCATATACCTAATGCTAATCGATTGCAACTCTCAGTTGCATCTGAAACCAACGTTAACCTCCCTTTCAATCTTCACCTTACCCGCGGACCTATTACAACACGAACACCATTTTCAAAGCTTCCAAACGCGAAATTAACAAAGGGCTTTTCATCTTTGATTTCATTGGAAACCACTTGTGCAGCGAATAGGATTATAATCGTCATTTGAACGACAATCAAGCTTCACGTTGGTCACGGTTTGTTTCTTCGAGTCGAATCATTAGAGTCATACAACCTTCGGGTAATTGAACTTACATACATACTCGCTTTCAACTGCTGAATGAAAGCACTAACAATGGTTTGATTAATAACATCATTTGATGCTTCAATTTGAGGTCGATTGAACCTAGGGTTCATGCGATTTGGGGGGATTCAACGATTGGTGTATTTAAGTTATATAAACGAGGTTCTAATCGTGGCTGAGGCCTTGGTTCAAGTGGTAACTTTGGTGACTTCTAAACAAGAGGTCCCCGTTCGAACCCGGGGGACCTCCTGTTTTAATTTTAAGGCTTTTTAGCCTTTGTTTTAATTCAGATTTTTCCAAAAAATTATAAAAATCAAGTTGTGAACTTGTTATTTTTTTAGACACCCTACTATTTTCTATTAATTTATTTCATAAGATGTCTTTACATTTTATTTGTTTTAAACAAACAATATAATTAATTATTTCCTTATAAATTGGACCTTAAATATTGTTTAACTTATAGAATCATTATCTGTACAAATCATTTATTTTATTATAACTTAGACTTAAAACATTGTTTTGCTAAATTATTGTTAGTCAAATAAATTATATAAAATATTTTTCATAATAAAATAGACTTTAAAAGTTGTTGTTTATTTAATAATAAGCATATATTATTGTATAAAATGTGGGTAATTTTAAAAGTTATACACGTTACTGAATTTTGTAACTAAGTTGTGTTACAATGGTTTCCTACATTTCTTTAAAACTAAAATGCTTAACTCATATATATCTTTTCTGTTATTATTTAATGTAATTAATAAAACCTCTAAATACCAAATTCCACCTAAAACCCTAGTTCTCGTTAAAACGTTAAGCTTATTATAAATAAACTTAAACCTTGTAAATAATTTATATTTTTAGGTGCATTATGAAGCATTACATTGGATCGTTGCTTATTATATTCTTATTAATCGTCATTCTATACGTATTTGATCAAGTGAGTATTTCTATACCCCTTTTTTTATACTTTCACACTTTGGGGTGAAACACGTTACATTATAAACTTTGCACTTGTAAACACGTTTGACTCTTGTAAACTTATGGCAATTTACTTGTGTGTTGTGGTTAGTTAAACCTTGTAGCTACCATGTAATGTCGAATATATGTACAATCATTAACTATTGCTAGCCTAGCGAAGTCATAGATCTATGGGCCAGACAAGCCTGCTTGGTTGATCCAAGTACACTTAGCTAATCGTATATACTTTTAAACGTTTGAGACTTGTAAAACTTTGTCGAGGTTTGATTGTGCATTCTGTCTTACATCCATAGTTTACTTTGTTCTCTAACTTACAACATGAATTGCCATCTTTTATATACTTATGTATCAAAAACTATGGAAATCTCACCAACATTATGTTGACCCTTTATTTTTAACATGTTTCAGGAAATACTCAAGCTTGATCGCCACTTTTGAAGTTGTTCACACCTAGGAATGGACCTAGTTAAATAAATGAATAAGCTTGTTATGTTTTCTTTATTTGAGACTTGTGTTTGTAATATTACATTTGAAACTTATGAATAATATTATTGGATTTAATAATAGCGTTATGTGGCTGTGAACGATCTTAACTCTCACTCCTCGACGTTTCCGCCGTAAAGGTTGGGGTGTGACAATAATCCCCTCAGGATTTACTATGTGACTCAAGAACTGTACTTTGCACAACCAGAATGCACAGTTGGAGAACATAGCATACAACTTCTCCTTTCTTAATGTCTCTAAGACTTCCTGAATGTGACGGCATGCTCCTCCTCACTCTTCGAATAAATTAGGATATCATTGATGAATACAATCACTGATTTATCCAACATTGGTCAACACACTCGGTTCATCAAATCCATAAAAGCAGCTAGCACATTGGTTAAACCAAAAGACATAACGAGAATCTCGTAATGTCCATAACGCGTTCGAAAATCTATTTTAGGAATATCTTGCTCCTTCACCTTCAACTGATGGTAACCAGATCGAAGTTCTATCCTTGAGAACCAACTGGCATGTTGGAGCTGATCAAACAAGTCATTAATCCTTGCTAAAGGATACTGATTCTTCACTATCAACTTCTTCAATTCGCGGTAGTGAATGCACATCCTCATACTACCGTCCTTCTTCTTTTCAAATAAGACTGACGCACCCCATGGAGAGATACTCGGTTTAATAAACCCCTTATCAAGAAACTATTGCAATTGTTCCATCAATTCCTTCATCTTAGAGGAGGCTACCCGATTTAGCGCCTTAGCAACTGGTTGGGCATCGGGTATCTAGTCAATCTGAAACTTGATCTCACGATCCGATTTCATAGTTGGTAAGTCTTGGAAACAGATCTGGGAATTCACACACAACTGGTAGATCCGAAAGTTGTGGTGTTGTGCATCCATATCTTTCACGTAGGCCAGGTAGGCACTAAATCCATGCCTCATACATTTTCCCGCCACCACCATCAAAATCACCTTTGGAATCGTCATAACTCGATCACCATATATCGTCACCAAAGTCCCATCGGGCACTGCCAATTTAATCATCTTTTTGTGGCACACAATATTTGCCTCCTAGTTCGGCAACCATTCCATTCCTAGGACTACATCAAAACTGCCTAAGTTCATCACGAATGGTCTAATAGGAAACTTATGACCTTCTAGTTCTATATCACAACCTTCAATCAGATCCAATCCTGGTAGACTTACCTATGGTAGTTTCTACATTGAAAGGCTTATCAATGCTCATACTACTAACAAGCCATTTAGCACAGAAAGCCACAGACTATAAAACTCTTACTAGCACCAGAATCAAATAACACAGATGCTAGAGTTTGGTTTACTAGAAACTTACCTAACATAACATCAGGGTCTATCCAGCTTCCTCATGAGTCATTGTGAGGGCTCTGCCGCTTGCCTTCTGCCCTTCAGTTCCAGTTGTCTTCTTCGCTGCTCCGGAACTCTTAGCCCTCGGCCTCTTGCAATCCCTGCTCATGTGGCCCTCCTTGCCACACTTATAACACCTCCTTACCCCTGTTATTTTTCACCACATGTCCTGTCCTTCCACACTAGAAACAGACATTGGATCTCAATCTACACTCATCAGCATGCTCCTTTCCACACTTACCACACTTCTACATCCCCATACTAGGTGTGACCAAATACCGCTCATCCACCCTCACAACCTTGTTATTTGGAGCGGTCCCGCCACATCCAACTGCTTTCCATTCTAGTTTTGATCTCCACCACCCTTCTTACTTACCTCAGCCACCACCACATCTCGCTTATCATACAACCTTCCCATCAGATCAACCACCGACCTAAACATACTCGTCAGGCGGTGATCATGTGCCTGTGAATATCCATGACAACCCCTGGATGTATCTCTTGATCTTTCATGACATAGGCATCACCTGATCTGATACCAGCCGTGCCATCTCGTTGAACTTAGTCGTGCACTGTTGATATGTCATGGTTCCTACCTCCAGCTGCAGGAACTCTGTCTCAACCTTGTCAAGCTCCTTATGAGGACATAATTCCTCAATCACTAACTTATTCAGCTCGCTCCACTGCATCACACCAATCTCCCTACTACCCTTGGTCTAGATAATATTATCCCACCAACACAAAGCCGAGTCAACAAATGAATAGGTGGCAAACATCACCTTCTGATCCTCCCGACACTCGCTGATACAAGAACAACTTCCATCTCTCTCACCCGCCGGTGAGCAGCAGTAGTAGTGTCATTTCTGTCAAAAGTCAGGGATTTGCATATCTGTAATGCCCCATAATTATATCCTCGTGTCGAATCAAGCACAGGCTCTTCCTTTTCCTTCTTATTGGAGACAACCGTCTCAGTCTTTGGTCATTCCCTTTCCCTTGAGGACATATTCCTCTCCTTCCTCTTACCTTCTTGTATTGCTTTGATCACCTCAGTCACCATAGACGGTAGGATCGAGGATTGTCTGCATGACCCAGTGAACCTCTTCCACCACCACCTCCTTTAGTGAGGCCTTTAACTTGGCATTCTCATCACCACCATCCAGATGGGTCTTGGCTCTTCATGAGCCATCTCCTCAGCTCTAGCCTTCCCTCTCATGACCCGTGGTCCAACACCACATCCACCACGGCCTCCACCTCAAGAAGCCTTTGAAGATCTTCCGGTAACCATCCCCTAAACACTATAAGATTCAAACACCAACACGGTCATTCAAGGTAATAGCTCAGTTTATATTACATATAGTTAGTCCCTAATTATAGTGGCCAGTTATAATTAGCCACTTCCTTTACTCTTCATACCTCGAGCATTTCTTTTCCTGACTACATTAGTATCTAAATCTACTAAGAAGCACATAAATCACATAACATGCACACATGATATCGGTTAACATTAAAGAAATACCTTATGGCACCTAGCTACTCGTACTGGCATCCCTTTCCTTTGTCCCATTCTCAGTTTAAATTTAGGTTTCTTTTGAAAATATTACCCATTTCTCTTAAACTTTGACTCTGATACCAACTTGTAAGGCCCCATTCCCGGAACACTTACAGATGGTCGATCATTGCACATAAAACATAAAGTATACAATTAAATTTCTATAATACTGCAATGGAATAACTTAAAACCATTTCTTATTTTAATGACTGCTTTTGCAAAACAATACAACGTAATTGTAAGGTTTAAATATAGGGCTGATGCAACCCAAACACCCAAAGTCTCTCCTGCATGCATGCACAAGTGTACTGAAGTAGAATGCTTCGGAAGTTTCACACTTTGCCTTAGAAAATATTCTAAGTGCGAAATCTTCTGAAGTCAAGACCAATGTCTTCCGAAGCCAAATATGAAGTCTTTTGAAGTTTCAAAGACAAAGTCTTCCGAAGCCAACACTTGAAGAAAAATTTCTTCCGAAGACTTTTTTAACACATGTTTTATCTGATGTACCTTTTACATAAAGTTGGTCTCCTTTCCGCTACAATTCTGATAAGACACCTACTTTAAATAAGTTGGTGAAAGGTCCATGCTTTTAGTAACTGTACATTGAGGTCTTGAGTCTGTAACTTTCTACTTTATGTACTTTATCCTTTTTGCCATATATTAGGATGTGAGCTATGGCATGTCATAGTCACTAGTCAAAAGGCAATCTGCCTTTTGACTCTACATTGATTTTGTTGTCTAGATCATGTATCCAATTGGCCTTCAAAGTATGGTTGGTTATAGGTTGTAGTATAAGTATCTCTGGTTCTTTGTATCTTAAACCATTGCTTTGTAAACACTTGTAAGGAACTAGAGAGCAATATACATCAACCTTAAAAACCATCTACTTGTGTTGTTCTTGTTCTGTCTTTTATATACTTGTGTTTCTTAGTTCTCATTAAAAAGCTGGTTACTAGTTCCCCATTTGATCTGTTAAGTGTTGTTGCACACTATCCTCTTTGTGTTGTTATGTTGTAAACAAGTACTCTTTAATGGTCCTGCAGTAGTTCACTGTTACAAATTATTATCATTTGCATTACATCACAAAAACATCATAAATTAAACAAATGTATGTCATCCAAAATGCAAAGTAGCTGCCCCGTGCCACCCTCAGCAACATTTATCTACTAAACGGAAACACGTAAAAGTCAACGTTGTTGAGTGAGTTCTAGTTTTATAAAGCAAGATACTTTTACTTCCATTTAAAATCGTTCTTTCTTTCATATGCGATCATGCATCATACGTACAAATAGACAATATTATTATTATCTTTCATCATCATTTATTTTCATTCCATTAATTCAATGTATGTCATCTTTATCATTTGTTCACATTCATTAACTTTCTTAGCGTACATTTCATTCATCGCTATGTTTCATTTTTCATTCTTGACCAATGCCATAAGCTATACCCTAAACGTAGGCATGAAGCGGGAACTTGGCAGTAGTCTATAAATAGACCCCTAACATTGTGCACTTAACCTGGCACTAGTACCGGGGCAAGTGATAAGGATCCCATACATTTGGTCAATCACAAAGACTAGACCCCTATGTGTATCCTTACGGGCGTGCTAAACCACACACAGTTGAGCTAACGGCATTTTAGAGTCGTGCACCTCCTTACATTGCTTTCAAGACTTTCCATTCATTCATCATTAATGCATGCATTCTTTTATTCTTACGTTCCGCTTTCATTCTTCATTAATTTCCACTTTTATTACATAATACTTTATGTCCACTAATATTAACATACCACACAAGCCACGAAAACATACATAATAAGGAACAAAAAGAAACATACACAACATGCATAACCTCAACATGACATCACATACAACATCACATATAATCATATAATCATCCTTCATCACCCCCGGGAACATCCCAAGTCATCAGGCGTACGAGCACTATGCAGGCCCATGGGAACACTTAGGAGCATAGGAAACTTTTGGGCGCATGGGTACTATATGGAGCCGAAGTATATAAATAGACCCCTAACATTGTGCACGTAGCCTGGCACCAGTACCAGGGCAAGCGACAAGAATCCCATACGTTTGGTCAGTCACAACGACTAGACCGTGTGTGTATCCTTACGGGTTAGCTAAACCACACATAGTTGAGTTAACAACATTTTAGAGTCGTGCACCTCCTTACATTTTCTTACAAGACTTTCCATTCATCATTAATGCATGCATTCTTTTATTTTTTATGTTCCTCTTTCATTCATCATTAATTTTCACATTCATTACAGAATACTTTACGTACATTGATATAACATACCCCACAAAGCCACGAAAACATACATAATAAGGAACATAAAGAAACATACACAACATGCATAACATCAACATGAACATCACATCAACATCACATATGATCATATAATGATCCTTCATTACCCTCGAGAAGATCCCAAGTCAAAGCCTAAAATTTCCCTTTTCCCCAAAATTCTAGAAATTTTTTAAGTCATTAGGCGTATGAGCACTATGTAGGCGCATGGGCACTATTTGGGTGCATGACCCATCACTTAGGCATTCTGGCAAGATTCTAGGTGCATGGGTACTATAAAGGCGCATGAGTTCCTGGGCGCTTGGGCAATCTAGGCATTTGGACACTTAGCGAAATTCAGCCTATCCTAGGCGCATGTGAACTATTTGGACATATGGGATTTGGGCGCATAGAGAAAACACTTGGGCGTCTGGACAGTTGGGCGCATGGGCCAATGTTCTAGCGCATGACTAACTAACTAACTATAATTCGTTCTAAATCTGTCCCAATCATCATTTCATCGTGTTCTAAGCTTATTTCTAAGATTCTAAGCATCATAACAAAAACATAGCATACTCATAGCATCATAATCACCCAAAATCATAATCCACCCCCATTCACACATACACACACATACGGGTATAAAACCCACATTCATAAAAACATTCACACATGCATTTCCAGCCCTAAAATCAGTTAAAACATGTAAAAAGAGGGGTTCTAGAACTCACCGTTGACAACCTTCGAGTATGACTTCTTCAAACTCGCTTGCATATAAGTTCAAACACCTAGAAACCTACAAAAAACACACAACCGAACACACATAAACAAACAACCAAACACACATAAACAAACAACCGAGGCATAGACCGGTCAAGAACATCTTAAAAACACCAAATCTTACCTTTAATCCGGTCTTTTTCATGTTCTTCTTAAAATATCTGAGAGCTTCTCTGCTTTCTCTCTCTAAAAACCCAAAAGAAATAATGTTAGTAGACAACATAAGTGGCCATGCCCACTTTTACACAAACTTTGAAACTTTTGTCCTTTTTGACACTTTTAACCCCTTAATTTGGGTTAAATTGTGTTTCTTTATTTTTCTTCACTTCTATTCTTTCTTTCCCGTCTTTAAAAATATCCGGGTGTTACATTTTATATGTGGGTAGGCTCAGCATGGAATTAAAGATATATGCTTTTGTGACAAACTAAAGATCCTCATTCCACTATGAAGGTGTCACCTTAAGGTATGGGTAAGCATTAACTAATTCAAGTTGGGTGTGTGTGTGGTAACTTAACACACCATGTAATGATACTTTATGAATCTCATTCACCCACATCAGTTTCTCCTCTGTTTCGCTATGCAAACTAGAGTAAACAAAGCACGAAGTGCTAATTTACATGATCTAAAAAGATTCCTAATGAAAAACATATTCCAAAGTGAATGGGTAATAAAGTCAATCTTAGATTACAATCAAAAGAATCCTAAAGAGGATCACCTCTAAAATGGAGCATATAAAAGGATCATCTAAATCCTAAAAGGATCCCCTTACCTATAATAACATGAGATTTTATAACTTAAATGACCGGTCATGTAAGTTATAACAAAGTTTTACCATGCATTTCATGTGGACGGTTGATCTATGTATGCTTCTGAGTGTGAGGTATATAGAAATGATCAACAAACACAAAACATGATACACATCACAAAGTATAAATAATATATAAACCACTACTTCAGTTTAAAAGGATAAATATACTTGCAATCAATATTATGTCTAATTTCCAGAAAAACATTTGTATTCGTAAAGTTTGATTATTATTTGATTACTCTATACTCATGAACAGAAAATATACAATAAATAAAAATATTATTTGATTACATTTTATGTTTTTGATAGTGTTATTAACATGTTTAATTATTAGATCTAAATTTTTTTTAACCTTGTGAGATATTAGCTTTAGGGGGAGCTATTAAAATTTCCAAAATTATCTCTCAAAAACATGAAAACTTGTCAAAGATCCAAAAGATATCTGATTTTATGTTTGTAAATTTACATAACTTTTCAAAATATTAAAAACATAAAAATATGACAAACAGTTGTGTTGTTATTTAAAATTATGAAATCAAAAGTGTACTTCACTCAATGTTGGTTTTCAAATGCATAACTTTCCATTGACCAATTAAATAAAAAAATTTATCACACCATTGAACAAATCATTACAAGCAAGAATTGACATCATCAGCACAAAAGAGCCAAAAGTCAAAGTAAACAGAACGATAACAATGCAAACATCACATCAGACATCATGTATCCAAAAATATTAAGTTTTGACGAGTTCAAAATTTTAATACACGTAACATTATTGGCTAATATGCGTGAAGGTAATCCAAGTATTAAATAAGTGCAAGTAGTCAATATTCGGTCAATAAGTACATCAAAAAATAAAATACAAGTAAAAGTGTTTACCCACATGCGATTGAACAAAAAACGTATGCGGGTAAGTATTGTTCATCCGCATTTGTTTTTGCGGTGAAGAGTGTCAATTCATGTAAGAGTATTACTAGTATGTAAAAAATATTTTTGATAAGTGTTAAAAGCATTAGTAAACACTAATGAACAAATGCAAACCACATTACTCAGTACTGATTCATTCATCAGTATTCAACTAATACAAACAAAAAGGAATTACTGTGGTTCATTAAGTTTAAACAAATATGAACAACACTGTTCACTGCATTGTTTTTGCAAGTGAAGTAACAACACTGTTCACCGCATTTGTTTTTGCAAGTGAAGTATTGTTTAGAGCATTTATTTTATGCTAACAATATTTGCAAACTTTTGTTCAATTGCATTACTTTTGGTGAGTAACGGTAACTTTGTTTGTGGTAAATAGTAAACTAATATGGTTCAAAATTTTAAACTTGCATTTGTTTGTCTAACACTTATGAAATTTAAAAACATTAACACTCCGCATATTGAAATTCAAGAACACATTTAATACTTTTCAAATTTGAGAGACCAAATAGTGCGACGAGTGTTCATATCATCAGACTTGAACACTAAACTAAAACCCAAACTTAACTCAAGTAATCTGCTTAGTATAGCGATAACCAACCTGATTAATAGCTAATTAAGTAACTAACCTAAACTTAACAACTAAGAGTGTCATTTACACCGAAGTATAACACCTATCAATCCTTACACTAATCACTTCCTAAGCATGACACCTATCATGCTAATTGACACCTTATGAACCTAAAGCACCCACCTCACAAGTCTAGGCTTAGAGTTAATGATGATCTCTTACTTCACCTTTTAACCCCTCGGTCGAAGATCACCACAACAACCACCGTCACCATCAACCGAAAACCACCATCATCTCTCAATTCACCCTCTCTCTCTCGATTCACTCCCTCTCGCGGTTCTCATACCACCCAAACCATCATTCCATAACGTCTTTATCTCTCTCTCTGGTGTCAACATCATCCAAACACTTATGTTTGTTTTTTCGGTTAATTAATTATTAACCTCATTTAATCTTGTAAGGACTATTGTGGTCATTATGAAAGTTGTGGGCAACTTATGTTTGTTTTTTTTTATTTTACAATATTTCTTGAAAAGTTAACAACTTAAACAATTAAATTGTACACAATCATAACAATAACTATAATACTAATGTTAAATATGCTAATAATAATAATAATAATATAATAATAATAATAATAATAATAATAATAATAATAATAATAATAATGTTGCTATTATTAATAATAATAATTTGTAAAAAATTATTAAACTTAAAAAGGGTTCAAAATTTGAAGTTAAGAAGTTTGGGGGTATTGATGTAAAGTTAAAAACTTTAAACTAAGGTTTGTACATGAAATAATAATATTTTGAAACTCCAGGGACCAAAGTTGTAGTGTCATTCAAATTCACCCAAACCACCCCCCTCTACTCTCGTACATCCGACCACACTTCACCGGAGCTCCGGCAAGCCTCAAAATGCCCTCGAATGAACGTATATTAAAGAGAAAAGGGTAACCGAATGATCGGGGCAAGGATTCGAACTTGAGCGTGGGTTTTAATTGACTTTTAACTCGGTTCTTAATGGTACTCGAAGATTGAAACCGAAGTTTACATTGAATCCGCAAGTTCTAACTCGGATTAGATAGAGGATCGAATAATCGAACCGTAACGCTTGTACAATCATTACTAAACTAAATGTGTGGTTTAATTCGAGCTTAACAACCATAAAACATCGAATGGTAACCGAAACAACGTCTCAAATAGAGAAGCTTGTTTGGTAGTCGATCGACCAAGTTGAACCTATTTAATAGAGGGGAAAGTTTCCTTATGATCCCTTTCAACCATCTAAACCTTCAATTGCTTGAGAAATCCACTCCAAACATTGATTTCAGACACCATAGCCGTCGCATACGAACCGAAGCTCTACAGGGCAAAATTTCATCAATTCGTTCATAATCAAGTAAGATAAACCCACTTGCACACTCGATTTTGCATAGGGATTAAAAGACCTAACATTAATTAGTTTATCATACATGAATTGATCCTCAATTTGGGGTTGGATTAATCTAGGGTTTATAAGAAATTGGGGGATGTAATTGAAGTTGGTTTTTAAGAATTAAAACGAATATTCTAACGCGGCTGAGAGCCTTGGTTCACTGGTTAAGTCACTGCATATGCAACATGAGGTCCCGGGTTCGAACCCGGGCTACCCCATGTAATTTTTTAAGGCTTTCCAGCCATAATTAGTTTATAGAAATTTTTCTATGAATATAAAAATAAATTTTTTATAAACTTCAAACATTGTTTTAAGAACACCAATATTTCTGTAATTTTCTAAAAATTAAATAGTTATATATCTTTGTGATAAATAATTCAAAAGTTGTTCTTGGATTATTTGAAACATTATAAATCAATATGTTAAATGAATAATTATGTAAATAGTTATTTAAATAATCATTTAAATAATTAGTTATTCATCTTTTCATTTAACCATGTATATATAAATAATTAATTAATTTATTTCTTAAACTTTTATTTAAATTATTAGAACTTATAAAACAATAGAAGTTTTATTGTTGATTATCATTGTTTTAAGGCATTAAAAGGATTATTTAAAACGATTAAAGTAACTTTAAATAATTCGATATTATTTTGCAAGCTATATAAATAAGTATTCAATAAATCATCTTCACCAAATTTTAAATAATTAATTTCTAAATTAATTATATCTTTCACACATTATATTTAATCTTATTAATTCGATAAAATAAATTATTGAATCTTAAATTATCATTTTTAGTCTTAATTGATTTATACCATCTTTATTAAACCAAAACGTTAAACTTATTATAATTAAACCTTAACCTTCTAAACATATATATAATTTTAGGTGCCTTGTGAAGAACTACATTGGATCACTGCTTATTACATTTCTTATTTAATCTTCATCCTATACTTATTTGATCAAGTGAGTATTTCTATACCCCTTTTTCATATTTTCACACTTTGGGGTGAAACATGTTACATTATAAACTTTGCATTTGTAAACACGTTTGATTCTTGTAAACTTATGGCAATTTACTTGTGTGTTGTGGTTAGTCGAACTTTGTAGCTACCATGTAATGTCGAATATATGTACAATTATTAACTATTGCTAGCCTAGCGAAGTGATAGATCTATGGCCAGACAAGCCTGCTTGGTTGATCCAAGTACACTTAGCTAATCGTAAATACTTTTAAACGTTTGAGACTTGTAAAACTTTGTCGAGGTTTAATTGTGCATTCTGTCTTACATCCCTAGTTACTTTGTTCTCTAACTTACAACATGAATTGCCATCTTTTATATACTTATGTATCGAAAACTATGGAAATGTCACCAACATTATGTTGACTTTCTATTTTTAATATGTTTCAGGAAATACTCAAGCTTGATCGCTACTTTTGAAGTTGTTCACACCTAGAAATGGACCTAGTTAAATAAATGAATAAGCTTGTTATGTTTTCTTTATTTGAGACTTATGTTTGTAATATTACATTTGAAACTTATGAATAATATTATTGGATTTAATCATAGCGTTATGTGGCTGAGAACGATCTTAACTCTCACTCTTCGATATTTCCGCCGTCAAGGTTGGGGTGTGACACATACCACCCAAACCATCATTCCATAACATCTTTATCTCTCTCTCTTGGTGTCAACATCATCCAAACAACAATATCTTGAACATCTCATCCTCATTCTAACATAAATCATGTTCATCTAGTGATCACCTTTCAAGATCAAAGACAAGCTCATCAAGTGATTCTACAAGAAGCCAAAACACAACTCTCTAAGCTCTTCTTTTACTTCAACCAAGGTTTGATTCTTAAAACCTATGATTAACAAGTTTAATTAAGTTATAAACCACCAAAGTTATTTACAAAACCTCATGAACAGTTAAATTTCCATCAAAAATCAGTAAGAAAAGATTCAACAATAGAAAATATGGGAATTTTAGAAAAAACAAGGATTTAAACAATAATAAAAGATTTAATGGGTTGAAACATGTGTTATATCATGATTTATTAAATAAGTTAGATTGAATACTTAAATACCGTGATTGTGGGAATAAAATTTATAATTTTGTTAGAAAAATATTGGAAATAATAATCTGGAAATTATAGAATAGTTATATATGATATATTGATTTATATGATTAAATTAAGGAGACAGAAGCAAAAACAAAACAGAAGATCTAGAGTTAGTAAAAATTTGGAAAATTTATATGAAGACCCTAATATTATATTTGAAATACAAAATAAATTTCTTGAATTAAATCACAAGTATGATAGAGTTTTATATTTTATAATACTTAACAAGAAGAAAATCGAAAGAAATAGCAAAAAAATAGGTAAAATCTTGCAACTTTTACTTAAAATATGATATACAGAATGGGACCATATGTATAAATTTCAGAATTTTTAAAGATATGTAGCTATCTCTGCCATTTATTATGAAAAGTATAAAATTCTAGGAAATTACCTGTAAGGAAATAGTGATTGAATTTTTATGATATAATCTAGATATTGACACGTTACTTCTTGTAAAATATGGTTAATTTTGAATACCCATAGCTACTGTTTAGAAATTTTGATTTAATGAACGAGATAAATGCCAAAAATTTTAGAGAAATAAGACTTTATTCTAACAAATAGTTATTATACAGGAAATTTTTAACTTGTTATAAATAAGGTGAGTAACATGACTTTTTTTATTTATAATTTTTTGTGCGAAAAAGCATGCTATCTATTATTGAAATTGATGCAAATTTAAATGAGTATTTTGATATGTTACTGTCACGTTGACACAACCATTGATTTGAATGATGAATCGTCAAATAATATAGGTAGTGCTACTTAGTAATATGTTAACTTGCATCTGTCGAATGAGGGTTGCGATGTTATATTATTTGATTCTGTGATTTGTATGTGACAGTTATAAATCACTTGTGATTTGTATGAGACAGTTATGAATCACTTGACATATAAGTTGGTTTGGTTGTGAGTTTTATTATGTTGCATCAATTAAAAAAAATTATGTTATTGAATAAACCTATGTTCTCACCAACTTTATGATGATAGTTTGAGTATGCTTTTTCGGGTAATCATAATGTATTATAGTTTCGTAAACACGTTCAACATGTTCAGTGATTGGCACAACTACATAGGAAAGTTGTGCATTTGGGCGATAGTAGATCTAACGGACTTCAACCTCTTTGTGGGCGTTCACGTCCATTACTAGCCGGAAGATAAATGAAATTATTATGATGTATATTTTGTTCTAGGATTACTAGTTAAATGTAAAAGTCTAATGATTAGACAAATTTTGTATTATGTAATCCTATCAATATAATTAATCGAAGATTATGTTTAGTTTATTGTTGTGATTGCATGTTACTATAATCAATGTGTTATGAACCGAAAAGTCACACCCAAGCATTTCACACTTTTGTCGAGATATGACAGATTGGTATCAGAGCCATTGGTTATAGAGAATTAGGTATTATTAGTAAATGCCTAGACTGTAACCATAAGGTCGTATGATAACAATTGTTAGCATGATTAAAAAATATATATATATATATATTCTTTCCATGACTATATGTGAACATGTCTATGTAGACAATAATAAAATTTTTATATATAAGATGTATATGACTAATGTGTGAATGTGAATTTTTGTGAGTCTATTTGATTAGTGCTAGAACTAATGATAGTATAAATTGAAATTTTGTGAGAATTTTTGCAGTATGAGTAATGGCAATTATAATAGCTACTATAATGAAAATGATCCTTTAGGATATTCAGATCATAGAAAGCATAAAGAAACAACACCATAAATAGAGCCGCAAGACAACATAAAAGTATCCCAACCTAAGGTTAGGACCAACATAAAGCCAAAGTTTTTCATCCTACGTGCACTAGCAATCAGGGGCTATACAATCGAGACCCTTAGGAAAAGTGTACGACGTGGTAAGAAGTTTCTGGTTAAGAAAGTTCAGGAGATAGAAAATTAAGGCCAGAAATCCATCCCTTAACATCGCCTAACACCCATAGTGCAACCCGATGCCTCTAAAACTGAAGAAAGAGGATCCAAGAGACAAAGGTTGGAAGAATATCAGATATAAACAACCAAGCAGATTCTTAAGAAAGTTAAGAAGATACAATATAAAATCTAGATGATCCAAACAGATGTCAAGGGGATGAAGCAAGGAAGAAAAAAAATACCTTTACCAAGATATAGAACTGGATTTTGAGAAATTAGGATTATAGGAAGCCTGAATCTATTATGTGACTATTTTAGAAAATGTAAAATAAGAATGTAACAAAGTACTTTGTTATGATTATAAAATCTTATGTTATAAATTGAATAAATTTTTTGTGTGATATTGGTATAATTGATATGTAGTTAAATATGCTGCAAATGAGAGATACTCAACATGTAGGAAGAACAACATGTGTCGGATGACTGTAAGGCCCCGTTCCCGGGATGCTTACAGTTGGTAATTCATCGCACATAAAACATATACTTTGCATTTTATCAAAACATTGCAGTGGAAACATAACACAAATGGCATTCCATTTCTTCATAAAAACTTTTGCAAAATAATACATCGTTTGTCAGTTACAAAATTACATTGTTATATTACATCACAAAAGCTTTAAATAAATGGATGCCATCCAAAAGAGTTGAGCAGCCGCCTCGTGCCATCCTCAGCAATGCTTACCTGCCAACTGGAAAATGCATAAAAGTCAGCGTTGCTGAGTGAGTTCTAGTTTTATAGCGAAACATACTTTTCTATCATAAAACCATCCTTTCTTTTAAAATCATATTATACTTTACATTCATTCGTGATCATACATCATACGTACATATAGATAATATCATTAATATCTTCGTCATTCTTTCGTTCATACTTTCATTCATTCATCATTACTTCTAGTGACATGTACATTACCCCGAACATTATGCACGAAGCGGGTAACTGGGCCTGAGGTCTCTCATAGACCTCGAACATTGTGCACGAAGCTGACTCCAGTACCTAGGGCAAGTACATTCACCATTTATCTTTTCTCATTCATTCTGGATCAATGCCATATGCTATACCCCGAACATTGTGCATGAAGCGGGTAACTGGGCCTGAGGTCTCTCATAGACCTCGAACATTATGCACAAAGCTGATTCCAGTACCTAGGGCAAGCGGCAAGGACCCCATACGTATGGTCAATAATAAGGATTAGAACCCAGTGTGCATCCTTCTAGGGTAGCAAACCCGCACACACTTGAGTAACACCATTCATTAGGTGTGAACCTCCATACATTTGCTTGCAAGGCTTTCTTACATTCATTCATTAATGCATGCATTCATTCATCATGTTCCTCTTTCATTATCTTTCACTTTACATTACATAATACTTCGTTCATTCATTCATTCATAACACGTAAAGTCATAGGAAAGATAATCATACATCATCACAAGGAATGTTGATACATGTATGTCCCTAGATCATGATATGTGATGTAATAGATCTTGTTTGGTATGATTAATGAAATGATATTGATAGTTTGTTAGTTATAATGTTTAATGTTTCATTAATGTGTCAACATTGAATTGGTTAATTAGGTTAGTGATTTCTTGAATGATTACAAATAATGTTTATTAATTAATACACAATACATTCAAACTTAACATAATAAAGTTCTCATGCGAATGGCTCATGCGAATGAACCATACGCATGAATAACTTCACACAATTGACTCAGTCGCACGACTGAACCAGGAGACTGGATCAGTCGTACGATTGTAACATAAGATTGGCTCAGTCGCACGACTGAACACTCAGTCGTACGAATGAATCAACCGCATGGTTCAATCGCACGACTGAACCAGACTAATGGTTCAGTCGTACGATTGAATAATACCAACCTATAAATACAACTCAATTCGTGAAAAAGAAGGACTCTCAATTAATTACGATTCCAGACGTACCCTAGCCGTCCAAAAACCTCCCAATTTGTTCTCCAAGTTCATAGAACACATTAGATCGATTCCCAATCGATTTCTAACGTTAGTTTCAATTCTTGATTGATTCTTCGTGTGTTCTCACTGATTGGATCGCCAATCAAATAGGATTCCGCACTATTTGATCTGGTTTACACGTTAATCTCTAGGTATTTCGGTCAAATACCAGGTCCTAACAAGTGGTATCAGAGCTATTGGCTCTTGATTACGTGTGATTCAATCAAGATTGATAAAAAGTTTGTGTTTTTGCACTAAAAACGCAATCTTTTGTGTCAAAAGTGATCTTGGACGTTCCCTGCTCATCAAAGTTTGGTTTCTACGGACTTAGGCAATTCAACCTTGCGAAAGTTCGAATTTTTACGGCTAAAACACGTTTAACCTAGAAATTTTCGCATAACAGCAGCTTCAGTCGCACGAGTGAGCCATTCGCACGACTGGACTCATTCGCATTGCTCAGTCGCACGATTGGACATAGTCGTATCTCCATTCGTACGATTGAACCGTTCGGTCGCACGGTTCATACGCATCAGATTCATTCGCACGACTGAGCTAATCACTTAGTTCAGCCGCACGATTGAACCAGTCGTAGAGTTCATACGCACGACTGAGTGTTCATACGCACGCCTAGTCCATTCGCACCCTTCAGTCGGCCGACTCAAAATTGCTTATTAGACTTAAAGTTATTTACAATGGAAGATCAATTGTCAGCCTTTACTGCTGGGAAGGACTCTAGGATCCAGAACCTGCTGCTACTTGAGAGTGAGGTGGGTAATCATAATAAACCACCAAAGCTTTTAACGTTAGATGAGTTTCCCCACTGGAAACAACGTTTTGATCTACCTCAATGGAGTGGATCCGAATCTATGGGAGGCCATCGAGATTGGATATAGTACACCGGTGGGAGCCGATGGAGTAAAGTTAACCTTAGGAGGGATGACAGACGCGCAGAAAGTCAAATATAATGCAGAGAAGAGGGTCTATGCATTGATTACACAGTCTATCCCTAAAGAGATATTCCACCAGTACTCAGAAATAAGCAGTCCAAGAACTATGGGATGAGCTAGAGAAGAGGTACGACGGGAATGCCTCGTTGAAGGCAATCAAGGCTAAGGAGTTAAAGAAGGAATTCGACAACTTCTCATCGATGGGAAACGAGAGTTTGGACGATGTTATAGATAGATTCTACCATCTGATGAGTGAACTGCATACACATGGAGTGGCTACTACCATGGAAGAGAAAGTTAATAATTTTGCAGACGGATTGCCTGAAAAATGGGTTTCATTCGTGTCTAATCTTAGACAGAATGGAATGCTGTCAAAACTGGATATTAATGACTTCATTCTAAAGTTGCGAGAAGAATCACTTAGAATGAAGTACAGAGCTCAGAAGTCTACGTACAATCAAAATCCAGCTTTATACAATGCCACTCCTCAAGCTAAGACATCTGGAGCACCCCTCCAGACTGCATTCGTGTCTAGCTCATCGAGTCCTACACATGCACCTGCTCCAGGTTCAGAAACGTCAGGGTCTTCTTGTACCCAATACATTGGATCTGAAGCGAATGCTACTAGACTGAAGACCGAGAACCTCGGTAATGTGACTGTGGAAGTAGCTCGAGAGCACATGGATCTATTGGCAGCAATGGTCCATTCCTATGATGAACTTGTTGCTGGAAAGATTGGAAACTGCCATCTGGCAGACGAGGACTACGAGCAGGTGGACGAAATGGAGCTTGAGAGAATGGACATAATGTGGGCCTTAGCAAGTGCTGTCCGGAGGGCGAAGAAGTTTGTGAAAAAGACTGGACAGAACTTGGTTGCTACTAAGGATACCACCTTTGGCTTCGACAAGAGTAAAGTGACCTGCTTTAACTGTGGTGAAAAGGGGCACTTCAAGAGAGAATGTGTGAAGCCAAAGAAGACTGGAAACGGGAACCCGTTCTCATCCTTCACTCGTCTAGACAAGCAAACTACCAGTTCTACTTCCTCAAACAAGGACTCAAAAGCCTTGACTGCTCATGATGATGAAGGACAGGATTGGAGCTTTAGGTTTGTCTCACCAGGGGAATCAAACATTGCAAATGTAGAAGATATTGACAGTGATTCCGCTAGTGAAGGAGATCTAGCAGTTGAGATAGCAATGTCACATAGTGAAGAAGCAACTGCAACCGAGGTCAGTTACAAGCCAAAAGTGGAGACTACCATGTCAGACAGAAAAGACAGAAGCAAAAGAATCAGAATCATCTGATACTGCATTGATGGCAACGCTTCTGAATCTGCTCAGGTAAGTACTACTGACACAATGTTTAATAATCATGCTTGTTCTGATTGTGATGCCTTTAGGAATAGCATAGATGCTAAATTTGCTAGGTTATTAGATCATAATGATAACTTGATAAAAGATTTGCATCTATGCACTGAGGCTAATAATAAAAACAAAATGAGCTCAGTTATAAGAAAAGATAGACCTTTTGACTAAACAGCTTAGGGAAACCGAAGTAGTTGCCTTTAATCAAGCTAATGACATTAGGTATTATCTAAACTCCCTAGAAGACACTAAGAAACAAAAGGCAGTTCTAGAAGTAGAAGTAAATTCACTAAAACAGAAACTGCATAGTTGGACTAGTTCGTCGCACATAGTCCAACACTTAGTGAAAGAAAGGAACAACGGGGAGGGACTGGGTTATAAAGTGGTTCCGCCACCACCTGAGACTTTGATGAACACTAAAACTAGACCTTTAAGTAGTAATCCCATCAAGGATCATGTAGTGTCTACTCCTCTTGTTAGTGATCCAGATTCCTTATGTTCATCTATTGACACTGGAAACAAACAAAAGGAGACCACTTCAAAGGCAAAGGGTAAATTGCCTTGTGTTAATCTGGAAAAGAAATTTGAAAAGGTTAACTTAAAGTCAGGTTCTAACAAAGTCAAATCAGAACCAAAAAGGGCTTTTAAGGATAATCTTTCACATACTTCAAGTCAAAGACCAATTAACCAAAAAGAAAAGGATGTCAAACAGGTTAAATCAGTTAATTTTGTTAAACCAGTAAACACATCAAAAGAACCAGAGTCAAAACCTAAAGTGAGTGATGTTACTAGAGTGTCACACACGTCTCCACAAAGAAAGTTTAATCATAAAGTTGATAGCAGGGCGTGCTACAACTGTGGAGAATGTGGACACATTGCTTCCTACTGTCCTTATTATCAGACACCTAGGAAGAAGATTGAACTTCAGGACTCAAAACCTAAGTCTTCTAAGAGGAGCTCTTTAACTCCACCTAGAAGAACTAGTGAACAGAAAGTTCAATCCGTTAGCCAGTCGACTGTTTATCACAAACAGGCATTGCACAAATCTGGCTTATGGAAAGAGAAGTCAACCTCTGTGGCTGATAATGATGACAAGAAGGAACCTGAGCTACCCTCACCTTCTAAGGGTCAATGGGTTGAATTTCTGATGTGTGATGCCTCTGGGAAACCCAGCCAGTAAAGGCTTGGGTTCCTAACCTAACTAATCCTTTACCTTGTATGTGCAGGTTGTTCAATACAGTGCTGAAACTAACACGTGGATAGTAGACAGCGGAGCATCCAGGCACATGACAGGAAACAGAGCTCTTTTATCAAATGTCAAACAAATAAAAGGAGGGCATGTTTCGTTTGCTGGAAACAAGGGAGGATATATCACAGCTCAGGGAGAAGTTGGAAATCAGAAAGTTAAGTTTGATAGGGTGAACTATGTTCAGCAACTTCAAAACAACTTACTCTCTGTTTCTCAAATATGTGATAAGGAATTTAAAGTCATCTTCGACAACAAGAGGTGTTACGTACTGAAGAAAGACTACGTGATCCCAGAGGACCAAGTTTTGATGACTGCTTCAAGATATAAAGATCTTTATGTCTTGGATCTGTCAACAGCTTCTACAATGGATCATGAGGTTCAGTGTTTTCTATCCAAAGCTACTGAAAAAGACTCCATCTCCTGGCATAGGAGAATGGGACACATCAGTCAAAGGAAGATGAATCACTTGATTCAGAAGGATCTGGTGAGAGGTGTAAATGTCAAGAACTTTCAGCTTCCTGATTTCTGTATAGCTTGCAAGAAAGGTAAACAGACAAAGAAGTCTCATAAGGAAAAGAAAGTTAATTCAATAGAACTTCCTCTTGAACTTCTACACATGGATCTGTTCGGTCCAGTCAGTACAAAGAGCATTGCAGGCGACTTGTACTGTTTTGTGGTCACCGATGACTACTCAAGGTTCACTTGGGTAATGTTTCTGAAATCCAAATCAGAAACATTTGAATCATTCAAGGAGTTGGTAACCACACTGGAATCTCTCTACAAGCTGAAAGTTAGACAAGTACGCTCAGACAACGGAACGGAATTCAAGAACCATTGGATGGAGGAATACTGCAAGGAAAAGGGGATTGTGCATCAATTCACTTCTGCTTACACACCTCAGATGAATGGCGTTGCTGAGAGAAAGAACAGGAGCTTGATAGAGACAGCACGGACTATGCTGGCAGACTCAAACTGCCTATCCAATTCTGGAATGAGGCAGTGGCAAATGCATGTTATACACTGAATCGAGTCCTGATAGTCAAGCGCCACGGAAAAACATGTTACGAGCTACTACAAAGACGCAAACCGAACTTGGAGTATCTCGAACCATTTGGGCGCCGTGCACACTTCTGAAGAAGACACAAGAGGGTAAATTCAGCGAGAAGGCAGATGTAGGCATCTTTCTAGGATACAACATACCTAACAAGCGAGTTTACAATAACTCAACAGGTCTAGTAGAAGTTTGGTGTAATGTTGATGTTCAGCGATTCACCACACACCGCCTACTGGCAAAGGACCCGCCTACTTCTTTGACTATGATGGATTCTTCAAGTCCTTCAACATTCCTCTCTCTCCCTCGGATGACGAATTAGCTACACGAATGATGTATGATAGCTTGAATCCACCAACATCTAGCTCACAGGGAGAATCATCTACTCATTCAGGGGGAGTAATCGACGACAGTGACACCTCCTCTGAAAATGAAGCTGAAGAAGATACCAGAACAGTCAGGAGGAACAGGTTCCAGTTCCTGAAAGTCCACAAGCATCTACCAGTGGTGCACCTTCGACGTCAGAGCCTCAAACTCCAACTACCTCAGATGAAGAACCAAATGTTCATCATCTTGGCTCTGAGGTAGCTGTTCCTACTACTCCAGGATCACGTCTAAACGTTTATCATCCCTTAGACAATGTCATTGGGGATGTCCGATCAGGAGTACAAACCCGAAATCAGCTGTACTCAGCTGACTATGCCTCTGTTATGGAAAAGGGATATATTCATGATGGTGCCTATCGGTGTTTTGTCTCACAGGTGAGCCAAAATATGTCAGTGAAGCACTAAATGATGAGGCATGGGTGAGTGCAATGCAAGAAGAACTTCTTCAGTTCAAGAAGTTAGGTGTATGGTCTCTGGTTGATAGACCTAAAGGTGCTAAGGTCATTGGCACCAAATGGGTTTTAAAATGCAAGAAAGATGACCAGGGGTCATTATCAGGAACAAGGCTCGACTGGTTGTTCAGGGATTTCGCCAAGTCGAGGGAATTGATTACAATGAGGTATTTGCACCCGTGGCAAGGATGGAAGCCATTCGTATCTTCCTTGCCTATGCATCGTACATGAAGATTAAAGTCTATCAATTAGATGTGAAGAGTGCATTTCTTCATGGGGAAATTAGAGAAACAGTTTATGTCAGTCAACCCGAGGGATTTGAAGATCCTTATCATCGGGATAGAGTCTACAAGCTCGACAAGGCTTTATACGGCTTCATCAAGCTCCAAGAGCTTGGTATGAGAAACTCTCGACTCATCTTGTGAAACACGGCTTTCGCAGGGGAGTCATTGACTGCACGCTGTTCATTAAAGAAAAAGATGGCGACCTACTGCTCGTACAAATCTATGTTGATGACATAATTTTTGGTTCAAAGAACGAAGAGTTATGCAAAGAATTTGAAGCAGTTATGCAGAAAGAGTTTGAGATGAGTGCTATGGGGGAGATGAAGTTCTTTCTCGGGCTACAGGTGGATCAAACACCAAATGGGATCTTTCTACATCAGACCAAGTACGTAAGCGACATTCTCAATCGTTTTGACATGGAGAATGCATCTGCTGCAGGTACTCCACTGGCTACGAATCACGACATAGCACCTGATGAAAATGGAGATCTTGTGGATGCCACGATGTACCGAGGAATGATTGGATCCCTCATGTATCTCACTGCCTCTAGACCTGATATCATGTATGCGACATGTTTATGTTCTAGATATCAGGCTAAACCTAAGGTCAATCATCTGATCGGGGTCAAAAGGATTTTTCGCTATCTAAAGGGTACACCCACACTTGGGTTGTGGTATCCTCATGATGATGATTTTGAGCTCACGGCGTATAGTGACTCGGACTACGGAGGCTGCAAGATGAACTACAAGTCTACATCAGCAGGGTGTCAATTCTTTGGGAGAAGATTAATTACCTGGCAGTGTAAGAAGCAGACATCGGTTGCATTGTCAACCTGTGAAGCCGAATATGTTGCTGCTGCAAGTTGCTGTTCACAAATCATCTGGATTCAACAGCAAATGCGGGATTACGGTTTAACGTTCCATTCTACTCCTATTTTTGTAGATAACTCTGCTGCAATTGCAGTAACTAAAAATCCGGTCCAACATCCTAAGACCAAACATATCGGTATTAAATATCACTTCATACGAGATTGTTTCGAAAAGAACTTAATTGATGTGGTAAAAATTAACTGATTTTCAACGCGCTGACCTCTATACTAAAGCCTTTGATAAACCACGTTTTCAATATCTGCTAGAGGTCAACGGCGTTAAAAAGAGAAGTGATGTTATTCCTGATGATGATCATGTGTAGTCCGATGTAGTTTTAATTTTTCTTTTTTATTTTATTTTATTTGTTTATTTTAGTCTGTTTAAATTAAACTCATGTTATTCTGCTGTTTATTAAAATCCTAAAATAATTAAACCAGGTTTGATTTTAGTATTTTAGGGGGAGAATAAGTCAGCAAGCAACATTAAAAAAAAAAAAAAAAAAGGGAAACCGAGGGAGAAGGAGTGGAAAGCTGATACAAGGTAGATCGTATCTGTGATACCGATTCAAACCCTTTGGAATATGATAGTACACAGGAACAAGTCAAGGGGACTTTAAAATCCTAATTTAGAAAAGATGGAAAAAATTCAAAGTATAAGTCTGTGTAGTCTAAGCAATATAAGGGAAATGATAGAAAAACTGGTAACTCCTAAGGTAACACAATGAGAGTAGACCTAGAGGTTGCTAGACCACAATTGATATGTCGGTAGATTCAACACAATAGATGATTAGACCGGACTGGTGATCTCAAGATCAAACTAAGTTGTTCAACTGACTGTGGCTTCCATCTTATCACTGGTTAACACAATCAATAATATTCCAATAAGGGGTAATGAGCATGTAAACGCCACAAATGTGTGCGGATGACCATAAATAGAGCAAAGCACGAAAAAAATGAAAGAAAAATGCTATCAAGCTAATGACCTATGTTGTTGGTGCATTTGGTGCAAAATAAAAGCTGCTCTAACAAGGAGATAGGTTGTGTGCCTCTCTGCTGTGCGATGGCACTGACCTGAGGATAAGCATAACCTAGATATTCTAGAATTCATTGTTGTTTGCCGCCTCTTTGCTGTGCGATGGCACTGACCTGAGGACTGGTTTCTCTATGAAAGATCTAAGAATAGTCTCTTCTTGTAACAATACCCGTAGACCGCTCAAAAGCTCCTGAGGGATGTTGATTACCATATAAGTGTGGGATCCACAAATGTTCGTTGAATTAAATAAACCAAAAACAATCACCGGTTTGAGTCAAGTCTGTGTATGGATTTAAGTGGACAAACATATTGACAATCATTGTGGCTGCAATTCTTGAAAGTTCAAATCAATGTGGTAATCTAAGAGTTCCAGTATGATTCCCTAAAGCTGCTGATGACTCTGGATGAACACCAAGAATTGAGCATCGAAAGAGTTTGATAACAAGTCCCAAATGATTTGATGTTCCTGTATGATTCCAAAATTGAATTGGTCCAGGTGTGGTCAATCTAAGTTGAAGCTTTTGATTCCGGAATCAAATCCCGTAGATTTCCATCTTAGGGTTTTATCCTCACAAAAAGTCCAAAAAAAATTTTATTTGTGTATTTAGTTTAAGTTTCTAGTTTAATCTTTTAGTGTGTGTGTCTGTCGGACTACATCAGGAAATCAGAATGGAATTAACTCACCTAAAAGGGTCATGTCTGAGATGGCCACATGTTTTTCAAAGTTTAAAGAGTCACGTCAGAGGTGACAACGTGTTTTTAAAGAGTCACGTCTGAGGTGACAAGAGCTTATAATGTTATTGTCAAAAGTTAAAAGGGTCTTAAAAGTAAAATGTTCAAAATGACTGTAAACTCACTAAGTGTGACCCATTCGCACGATTGGATCATAGTTATGGACCAACTATGCGAATGGCTCCCAATCGGCCGAATGGGCATGAGAATGATCCATTCGACCGAATAGAAGGGGAGAATGAAGCAGTCGACCGACTGAGGCTCAGTCGGTCAACTGAAGGTGCGAATGAAAGAGACCGAATGAGGAAGTCGACCGACTGAGACTCAGTCGGCCGACTGAATGCGATTGACTAGGCCAATCGTACGACTGAGACTCAGTCGCCCGAATGAACTGAGCGAATGAGGCCAGTCGGCCGATTGAACTTAAGTTCAGTATTTAAGGGCCTCAGTCGATCGCATGTTCCTCATCACACCAAAATCGCACCCAAATCGCATTCTTCCCGTTACTCTGCCAAAAATTGCTACAGATCCTGATTTACATTGCTGTTGAGTTTCTTACATTCGAGTGACGATTTTACAGGTACATTACTCTTGAATCTTACCAAAATCAGAAGATTACCGAACCTACATAAGAGACACTCGATTGAATCAAGAACCGAACTGTGAAATGACCTAATCACCTACGTAAACTAAGCAAAATGTTAAAATTAAGTTTAATAGGTTATTAGTGACAAGTAGGCGAGTCTAATGGACCATTAAACACTGTTAAATGACTTAAATTGGTCAAGATTCGACCCACAGGCGATCGAACAGTGGGGCAAGCGACTGGTCGTTCGAATGAACTCCAATCGCACGATTGAACCTTGCGATTGGGTCATTCGGCCGAATGAACCACCCGAATGAGTTCAGTCGGCCGACTGAACCAATCGAAGACTCGAGTCATCGCAGATTGAACTCAATCGCATGTCTCAATCAACCGAATGAACTCAGTCGTACTTAAGAACAACCGAATGACTCCAGTCGCATGATTCATTCGCATGAATGAATCAGAATGGAAGTGAAACACTACACTTAGAACTGAATTCTGATGTATTATGTACTAATGATCATGTGTTTTGTGTTTCAGGAAAAATGGCTGACAGATGGTCTCTTAATCCAAAGCACAACATATGTGCCCATTTGGACCACACAACTCGGAACGGGGCCAAGTTCTCCGAGATTATAGCCTTCCTCAAACGCTCACGGATACATAAGGCTATATCTACACCGTGCACGCCTTACAAATCACTACACCAGGCATTCTGGGAGAATGCCTCAGTGGATCGCTCTCGTGAGCCATACAGCATCCGAAGCACCATTATGGGTCAAGCTATCGACATTACCGCTACTGACATCCAGAGAATCCTTGAGTTTGGGGATGACTCCACTCACCCCACTAAGTTACATCCTTTGACAGTGAGAGGGTGTTTCCTCCGAATCAAGTATGCGGGGGACATTAACTCGGGGGTGCTAAATAAGAGCAACCTGTGCCCACAATACAAATATCTGGCACATGTGATTCTTAAGTGCATTGCTTCGAGAAGGGGTGGTTTCGATGACCTATCAGATCAGATACAAAATGCCTTCGTGGCTCTGGTGCTGAACCACCCTTTCAGCTTCTCGAATATGATCTTTGCTTATTTGGTAGAGAACATTGAAGCAAAAGGGAAAGAAGGTTTTTGTATGTATCCAAGTTTCTTCAGATGATATTCAATGAGAAGCTGCCTCTGCTCCCCAGGAAAGTCACGATGCAGTGACTTTGGAACTTATGGATGACACTACTTTGGGTAGGATGGTGGTGTACCGGGGCAAGCAAGTGAAGCCCCAGGCAAAGAGGCTGATTGGCCATTTAGCAGATGAAAGTTATGTGGCACCGGGGAGACGCCAATGGCGTCACGAGGACAGTGACTCCGACGTGGAGCCAATTGTCCTACCTACTGATGATTCAGATGATGATGATAGTGGGGTGCCGGAGACAATATGCCTGTTCCACAGAGAGGCACTACGTCTGATGTCGTGCCTCCAGCATCCGCCCCGGCTGCAGAAGTTACCGTCAGCTGGGTTTCATCATGACTTTGTCCTTGAGACAGAAGTAGAAGAAGAAGAGTCTGATGAGGAGCCCCTCACCAGGACTGTGGGAAGAAAAGTGGTTCCCACAGTACATGGGCTTCGGGTGGTTGGTGAGCACCCAAGAGACTCTGGAGAGACAGAGACCGACCCGACCTATGTTCCAGGGTCAATCGGCAGGGTAGGAGGGGGAGCATCCACCTCGAAGGGAACGAGGAGAAAACGGATGGCTCAACCCCATGGGCAGAAACCAAAGAAGAAGCGTCGTTTGACCTTCATCACTACTACCTACACCCTACCACCCACTACAGACACACATCCCACCACCCTAGCCACCACCAGCCCCCACAGCACCACAGCCCCCACAGCACCACAGACACCACCAGACCGACCACCACAATACAGATCCCAGCCACCACTACATCATTCACCCCTCACTCACCACCACTATCATCCCGACCTGACCCGATATTCACCACAGCCACCACCACCACCACTAGCCACCAAACCGAGCCCTCAGCCTATCCCTCATTCACTTACAGATCACCTCTACCTACAGTTGCGGTAGAAGAACAGTTGTCGGCACTAAACAGAATGGTAATGCGTTTGCTGGCTGCCGATGAGGAAAAGGCCTCCCAAATCCGCCAGCTTACTGACCTGACTGCTGCACAAACTCACCAAATTGCAGAGCAGGCTCAAGTGATAGAAAGGCAGGCCCGACAGATGACTGCCCAGAGCAACGAGATAGCCCTTCTCCAAGCTCAAAGCGTCACCTCAGGGAAGAAAATAGAGGAGTTGGAAAAGGCTAAAAAGACCATTTTGCTAAAGCTGAAAGGATCGAAGGAGGAGCCTTAAAGATAAGGGATGGGGACAAAAATGATGATGATGATGAAGATGAAACTGATGAAGAGAAAAATGAAGAATGGCACGAAGATGATGATACTGACGGAGGAGAAGCAGCTGAATCTGTCTCAGCTCCAGGGCAAGAGAAAAGATCAAAGAACAGACAAGATCTGCCAGCTTCTGCTTCTGCACCTCCATGTGATGAGCCGAGTATTCAGGATAAAAGTAAATAGTAGATGTTTATGTATTTATTTACTTTTGTATTCTGTATTGAAAAACCATGTATTAAATGTTTATATTAAGTTAATGCATTTCGTTTGATAAATTACTAATGATTTGAGTGTGAAATGTGTAAATCAAACAGATCCAAATTACAAAAGAGATGAGTTTGATATTGCTCCCCTTCAGCAGGTCAAGTCTCAACTCACAATGGTTCTTGATCTGCAAGGGATTGTCAGAAGGTCAGTGAGTTATACCCCTGAAGAAGGGGAAATAATTCACGATCTATCAAACGAGCAACTGGCAGAAATTTTCAAGCTCAATCCTGATGAAATAGTGAAAGATGCTCCGACATGTAATGCTACCTGTGATGACGAGCTAAATGACGTTGATGAAATAGAGATAGAAGATGTCACTGCAGAGCACTATCCTCAGTATGCTGACAATGAGGGCAATGTGGTTCCCAATCTGGGTGAATCCCTTGTCGGTGATACATTTGAGGTGTTAGACAAAATGGAGCAAGAGTCAGAGAAGACAGAGGGAATGGCCCAAGCCTCAAAGGATGATGTTGATATCCGTAAGGCTGAATGGGCTGCATGTTTTAAAGAAGTTAGAGCCCAACGTGCTGCACCGAAGGGATGCCTACACCAAGCTCTACAGAGTCAAGAAACATCTTAAGGTGTCAGGCAGGATTATAGCATGGGCATATTTTGATGATCTTAACGTTTATGCCGTTAAGAGGGAGAAGGCATAGAGTACTTTTTTCCACATGATCTAAAGACTCTACCAGGTTTTGAGCTCAACCAGCTAGCCAAATGAAGCTGTTGTATGCTGACCCGAGAAAGATGTCAGGCTGGTTTGAGGCTGCCCTAAAGAAAGAGTACCACACCAGGTGGATTAACTTCAGACCTCAACAACCTACAAGGTATATTAGAAGGTCTGAGATGGATGCCATTACTGGAAAACCAAAGATAGTGTTGAAGTGGAATCCTCCGCGCACAATGTCAAGAATCCCACTTCGGGAAATGACAAAGGATTTCACACCACACTTTAAGTGGTGGTACTACGATTGGAGAACAGCAGAAGCGGTCATAGTCCTAAATAAAGAGGGCCAAATGGATACAATCAGAGTATTCGATCCGATGTGGCTTACCAACTTGTCGGAAAATGATGTCTATACACTTTACAAGTGGCCACTGTTCTATGATACGCAAGATATTGTACAGGCCCTCCAGTTCCAAAATGTCATAAGACTTTGCTTCGCGTTTGATATTCACGCGGGAGTCACAAAAGAGGACAAGTACAAGAAATATGAGGAGGTAATGAAGAAAACAAGATATTAGAGAGATCTAGGTCCAAGGGGGAGTTTGTTGATACATGTATGTCCCTAGATCATGATATGTGATGTAATAGATCTTGTTTGGTATGATTAATGAAATGATATTGATAGTTTGTTAGTTATAATGTTTAATGTTTCATTAATGTGTCGACATTGAATTGGTTAATTAGGTTAGTGATTGCTTGAATGATTACACATAATGTTTATTAATTAATACACAATACATTCAAACTTAACATAATAAAGTTCTCATGCGAATGGCTCATGCGAATGAACCATACGCATGAATAACTTCACACGATTGACTCAGTCGCACGACTGAACCAGGAGACTGGATCAGTCGTACGATTGTAACATAAGATTGGCTCAGTCGCACGACTGAACACTCAGTCGTACGAATGAATCAACCGCATGGTTCAATCGCACGACTGAACCAGACTAATGGTTCAGTCGCACGATTGAATAATACCAACCTATAAATACAACTCAATTCGTGAAAAAGGACTCTCGATTAATTACGATTCCAGACGTACCCTAGCCGTCCAGAAACCTCCCAATTCGTTCTCCAAGTTCATAGAACACATTAGATCGATTCCCAATCGATTTCTAACGTTAGTTTCAATTCTTGATTGATTCTTCGTGTGTTCTCACTGATTGGATCGCCAATCAAATAGGATTCCGCACTATTTGATCTGGTTTACACGTTAATCTCTAGGTATTTCGGTCAAATACCAGGTCCTAACAAGGAATGTAAACATATCATTCATAATCATCAGCAAGTATCATACATACATATCATACTCATGCATACCATGCAACACATCTTCTCATCATAACATCAGAACACACATTACAGCCCATCATCCATCTATGACCCCATAAGTCAACATTCATAACCCCCGGGAATCTCCTGAGGTCAAAGCCTACATACCTCTTTTCTCAAAAAAAAGTCCAAATTTTTCTAAGTGTTCATCCGCATTTTCTATACTCTCCGCATTTGGTGTAGTTCATCCGTATTGATTTACTTCATCCGCATTCACTTTACTTCATCCGCATTTGTCATCCGCATTTAGCCTAACTTCTCCGCATTTCCATACTTAGCAAATGCTCATCCGCATTTCCTGCACTTAGCCATTGCTCATCCGTATTGTTCATCCGCATTGACCTACCCATTGGTTAATGCTCATCCGCATTAACCCTTTTTATCGCATTTACTTTCACCCACTTAGGCAGATTTAAAACTTATCAAGTGGGTCTAAATATTCAGATTCAATTTCCATGCACTTCATCATGTTCTAAGCTTAATTCTTACCCTCTAAGCCTTAGAAACATAGTCATACATCATCAAGCATGAACATAGTCACACATCACATCATAACATCATCATACACACATTCAAGCATACGGTCCGAACCCAGCTATATAAAAACATACATTCATGCATTTCCAGCCCCAAAATCAATTAAAACTAGTAAAGAGGGATCCTAGAACTCACCTTTGCAGCTTCTGAGTAAGGCTTCCTCCAACTCGTTTGCAAATTGAATTCAACCGCTTAGAAACCCACCAAAAACATACCCCAAACACATACAACACACATAGCATAAACCCGAGCATAAGACCAGTCAGAACACACCATAAAAGCATGGATTCTTACCTTGAATTCGAACTCTTTCTTGTTCTTCTTTCAAAACTGAGAACTTGCTACTCTTTCTCTCTCTAAAACTAGAAAATCAGAGGTGTATGTGACATATGCGCGGCCATACCACCTTTTACACCCACTTTTCAAACATTTTGTCCTTTTGGACACTTTTTACCCCTAGACTTGGGTTTTATTTCTTCTCCTTCTTTCTTTCACTTTATTCTTCTCTTCCTTTGACTTTAAAATACCCGGATGTTACAAGTCCACCCCCCTTATATAGGTTTCGTCCCCGAAACCTGTTATTCCCCAAAGAATTGTGGGTAATGCTGCCTCATCTCATCTTTAGTCTCCCATGTAGACTCAGATCCCTTCCTGTGCTTCCACTGCACACGCACAAGGGGAACCACTTTATTCCTCAGCCTCTTTTCCTTTCGATCAATGATTGCCACTGGTTGCTCCACATAATTGAGCCGTTCGTCTACTTCGATATCCTCCAATGGAACAATCATGTCTTCATCAGCTAAGCACTTCCTTAGATGAGATACATGGTCAGATGAATCCCACTTAACTCGTCCGGTAATTCCAACCTATAGGCCACCTTTCCTACTCGAGCAATGATTCGGAAAAGGGCCTATATATCTTGGGCTCAACTTGCCCCGCTTCCTGTAATCTGATAATACCCTTCCAAGGTGAGACCTTTAACATAACCGGTCACCCACCTGGAACTCGATCGGTCTGCGTCGTCTATCGGCATACGACTTCTGCCTATCTTTAGCTGCCTTCATGAAGGCTTTAATCTTCTCAAGCTTCTCATTCGTAGCCTCGATTACCTCGACGCTCCCTAATTCCTTTTGACCAATATCACCCCAACAAATGGGTGTTCTGCATCTCCTATCGTATAACATCTCATATGGTGGCATACAATGCTGGCATGATAGCTGTTGTTGTACGAGTATTCAGCTAACGGTAAGTGGTCATCCCAACTTCCCCCAAAATCAATCACACATGCCCGAAGCATGTCTTCCAATTTCTGAATGGTCCTTTCTGACTGATCATCAGTTTGGGGATGATAAGCCATGCAAATATGTAACCTCGTCCCCATGGCGTCGTGGAATTTCTTCCAGAATTTAGATGAAACCGGGTGTCACGATCGGACACAATAGACACCAGCACACCGTGACGAGTTACAACCTCCTTGATGAACAGGTCAGCCAACCTCTCGGATTAATATGTCTCGCGAATCGGTAGGAAGTGGGCACTCTTCGTCAAACGGTCAACAATCACCCATATGGCATCTTACCCTTTCGGAGTACGTGGCGGCTTCATAATGAAATCCATGGTGATGTGCTCCCATTTCCATTTCGGTATATCCAAAGGTTGGATTTTCCCATACGGCTTCTGATGTTTGCCTTCACTTGCGAAAAAGTAAGGCACTTACTCACATACTCCACCACATCACGCTTCATACCCGACCACCAAAAATCTTTCATCATATCTTGATACATCTTGTGGCACCAGGATGGATGGAGTATTGAGTCTTGTGAGCTTCATCCAAAATCCTCACACATGGATCTCCAAAACGAGGAACCCACACTCGTCCAAATCGAGTTTTAACACCAAGTGTGTTTTCGCCCAATTCCTCTACCAGACCTCTCATTCTTTCAGAGTTGAGATGATCTTCTTTTAATGTCTCATCCTGAAACTCCTTGACTTGCTTCATTACATCAGAGGTCATGACCAGTTGGTATGCTTTCACCCGAATCAGCTCGGGCCTCTCTTTCCGGCTAAGAGCATCAGCCACCACGTTGGCCTTGCCCGGATGGTAATGGATCTCACAATCATATATCCTTTATGAGCTCCAACCATCTTCTCTGCCTCATGTTCATATCCTTCTGCTCAAAGAAGTACTTCAAGCTCTTGTGGTCAGTGAAATGGTGCACTTCATACCATAAAGATAGTGCTTCCAAATCTTTAGTGCAAAGACCACGGCTGCTAGCTCTAAGTCATGAGTAGGGTAATTGACCTCATGAACCTTCAGCTGTCGGGACGCCTAGGCTTACCTTCCCTCTCTGCATTAACACGCACCCTAAGCCCGAGTAAGAAGCATCAGAATAAACCACCAGATCTTCGCTCCCATCGAGTAGTGACAGAACAGGAGCTTGAGTCAACCTCACCTTCAATTCTTCAAACGCCTCTCTGAGCTTGACCCCATACGAACTTCACATCTTTTCGGGTCAACTGGTTAGTGGAGAAGCGATCTGAAAAGTCTGAATGAATCTTCTATAGTAGCCCGCCAAACCCAAGAAAATATGAATCTCGGATGGCGTCTTGGTGACTTCCATTGCATAACCACCTCCACCTTTGCCGGGTCCACCATAATCCCCTCGGGATTCACCACATGACCCAAGAACTGAACTTCGCGCAACAGAACGCGCACTGGAGATTTCGCATACAACTTCTCCCTCCTTAACGTCTCAAAAACCTCCCAAATGTGACTGGCATGCTCAATCTCACTTTTCGAATAAATCAGGATATCATCAATGAACACAATTACTGATTATCCAACATCGGCCGACACACAAGGTTCATAAGATCCATAAAAGCAGGTGGCGCATTGGTCAAACCAAAGGACATGACAAGAAACTCGTAGTGACCATAGCGCGTGCGAAAAGCTGTTTTAGGGATATCCGACTCCTTCACTTTAAGCTGATGATAGCCCGATCGAAGGTCGGTCCTTGAAAACCAACTAGCACCTTGAAGCTGATCGAACAAATCATCTATTCTCGGTAAGGGGTATCGGTTCTACTCTCAACTATTCAACTCACGTAGTCAATAACATCCTCATATTACCGTCTTTCTTCTTCACGAACAAGACTGGAGACCCAAGGAGAGATACTCGGTCTGATAAACCCCTTGTCACAGCGCTCTTGCAAATGCCCATCAACTCCTTCATCTCGTCGGGGGCCAATCGATACGGTGCCCTGGCAACAGGTGGGCACCCGGTATCAAGTCAATCAGGAACTCGATCTCTCGGTCAGGTGGCACTCCCGGTAAGTTTTTGTGGTAATACGTCTGGAAAGTCACACATAACGGGTACATCAAATAGTTGTGGTGTTGGCGTATCCATATCCTTTATAGGCAAGTAGGCGCTACACACGCCTTATACACTTTCCCACCACGACCATCAAAATCACTTTCAGAATTGTCGTGACTCAATCACCATAAACCGTTACCGAACTCCCGTCAGGCGCTGATAGCTGAATCATCTTTTTGGGACACATGATGTTCGCCTTGAAATCTGCAAAACAATCCATCCCAAGAACCAAATCAAAACCACCCAAGGTCATCACGAACGGTCTAACAGGAAACTATGACCTTTTAGCTCCATATAACAGCCCTCTAACATCTCAGAAATCCTGGTGGACTTACCTATGGCAGTTTCTACATCAAAGGGCACATCAATACGTCTACTACTAATAGGCAACTTAGCTCAGAAAGCAGCAAATATAAAACTCTACGACACCCAAAATCGAATAACACAGAAGCTATAGTTTGGTTCACCAGAAATGTACCGAACACGACATCGGGGTCCGTTCTAGCTTGCACCTGTGTTATTGTGAATGCTCTGGCGTTCTCCCTGGTCCTTCACCTCCAGTTTTCTTCACCCCAAACCCTCAACTCGGGCTTCTTACACTCCCTACATATGACCACTTCCCCCGCAGTTGAAACACTCATACCTCCACATTCTCTAGCCATATGACCAGGCTTCCACACTTGAAACAAACATTCGACCCCCATCTACACTTGCCACTGTGCGCCTTCCCACACTTGCCACATTTTTTCAACCCCACACTTGATGTGACCACACGGCGGTCATCCACTCGAGCCTTCTTGTTACTCGTCGAGGCACCACCCCAACCAAACCTCTCCCATTCCAGTTTCTATCACCTCACCCTTTCGATTACTTTCAGTCACCACCACCCACAGTCCTCTTATCATACAATCTCCCTGCTAGATCCACCGCTGACCTAAACGTGCTTGGTGGGCGGCGATCATGTGCCTGGGAATATCTGCTGGCAAACCCTGAAATACCTCTAGATCTTCCGAGATAGAGGTGTCACCTGATCCGGCACCAGACGTGCATTTCATTGAACTTTGCATTTAATCATCAAAACATATACTGCATTTAATCATCAAAACATTGCAGCAGAAACATAACACAAATGGCATTCCATTTCATCATAAAATTTTTTTTCAAAATAATGCATCGTTTGTCGGTTACAAAATTACATTGTTGTTTACATCACAAAGCTTTAAATAAATGGATGCCATCCAAAAGAGCTGAGCAGCCGCCTGTGCCATCTTCAGCAATGCTCACTGCCAACTAGAAATGCATAAAAGTCAGCGTTGCTGAGTGAGTTCTAGTTTTATAACGGAACATACTTTTCTACCATAAAACCATCCGTTCTTTTAAAATCATATTATACTTTACATCGTTTATGATCATACATCATAGTACATATAGATAATATCATTATTACCTTCGTCATTCTTCGTTCACACTTTCATTCATTCATCATCATTACTTCTAGTGACATGTACATTACCCCGAACATTGTGCACGAAGCGGGTAAGGCCTCGGGTCTCTCATAGACCTCGAACATTGTACACGAAGCTGACTCCAGTACCTAGGGCAAGTACATTCACCATTTATCTTTTCTCATTCATTCTGGATCAATGCCATATGCTATACCCCGAACATTGTGCACGAAGCGGGTAACTGGGCCTGAGGTCTCTCATAGACCTTGAACATTATGCACGAAGCTGACTCCAGTACCTAGGGCAAGCAGCAAGGATCCCATACGTATGGTCAATCAAAGGATTAGACCCCAGTGTGCATCCTTATGGGGTAGCTAACCCGCACACAGTTGAGCTAACACCCTTCATTGGGGTGAACTCCATACATTTGCTTGCAAGGATTTCTTACATTCATTCATTAATGCATGCATTCATTCATCATGTTCCTCTTTCATTATATTTCACTTTATGTTACATAATACTTCGTTCATTCATTCATTCATAACACGTAAAGTCATAGGAAAGATAATCACATCATCAGAAGGAAGATAAACATATCATTCATACATCATCATGCAGGGCATCATATATACATAACATACATCATGCATAACCATGCAACATCATCATCATCATCATCATAAGCATCAAGCACACTCATTACATGCCCATCATACCATCTATGACCCCATAAGTCAACATTCATAACCCCGGGAATCTCTAGTCAAAGCCTACATTACCTCTTTTCTCAAAAAGTCAGAATTTTTCTAAGTGTTCATCCGCATTTCCTATAGTCATTCGCATTTGCTATAGTTCATCCGCATTTGCTATAGTTCATTCGTATTTGATTTACTTCATCCGCATTTACTTTACTTCATCCGCATTTGTCATCCGCATTAGCCTAACTTCTCTGCATTTCCATACTTAGTCAAATGCTCATCCGCATTTCTGCACTTAGCCAATGCTCATCGCATTGACTTCATCCGCATTGACCTACCCATTGGTTAATGCTCATCCGCATTAACCCTTTTCATCCGCATTTACTTCCACACACTTAGGCAGATTTAAAAACTTATCAAGTGGGTCTAAAACATCAGATTCAATTTCCATGCATCATTCATCATGTTCTAAGCTTAATTCTTACCCTCTAAGCCTTAGAAACACAATCATACATCATTAAGCATGAACATAGTTACAAATCACATCATAACATCATCATACACACATTGAAGCATACGGGTCCGTAACCCAGCTATATAAAAACATACATTCATGCATTCCAGCCCTAAAATCAATTAAAACCAGTAAAAGAGGGGTCCTAGAACTCACCTTTGCAGCTTCGAGTATGGCTTCCTCCAAACTCGTTTGCAAATTGAATTCAACCGCTTAGAAACCCACTAAAAACATACCCCAAACACATACGAACACACATAAGCATAAACCTGAGGATAAGTCCAGTCAAGAACACCATAAAAGCATGAATTCTTACCTTGAATTCAAACTCTTTCTTTTTCTTCCTTCAAAACCGAGAACTTGCTGCTCTTTCTCTCTCTAAAACCCGAAAATTAGAGGTGTATGTGACATATGGGCGGCAATACCACTTTTTACCCACTTTTCAAACATTTTGTCCTTTTGGACACTTTTACCCTAGACTTGGGTTTTATTCTTTTCCTTCTTTTCTTTCACTTTATTCTTCTCTTGCTTTGACTTTAAAATAACGAGTGTTACAATGACCAAGAATATGATTAGGAGAAGAAACTCCACCAGTAAATAGCACTGCAAATGAGAATGAAAGAATTTCTCAAATAGTGACTCACTAGTTGGAAGCGATGATACCTAAGCTAGTAGCTCAACTCAAACAAAACCTTAACTTTGGGGGTGTACCACCTGGAAATGAAGAACGAGGGAATGCTAATAAAATAGAAGACGATGAGGAAGGACCTATAGACAGAGCTAAAAAGGGATGTTCTTATAAGACTTTTATGTCTTATAAACCCTAAGATTTAATGGAAAAAGGAGGAGCGGTACAAGCATTACGTTGGTTAAAAGAAATGGAGTTAGTGTTAGATATGAATAAGTGCTGATAATTACAAGACCATGCTTGTTTCACATTCTCTAAAGGGAGAAGATAGTCTTTGTGGAAAATAAAAGTTCAAACTAAAGGAAGAGAGGTTATGAATGGGTTAAGCTGGGATGCATTTAGAAACCTAGTGATTAAGAAATATTTTCCTTACAATGAGATAAAAAATATAGAAGTAGAATTCTTAGCACTAGAAATGAAAGGTGTTGCACATCAAGAGTATACGAATGCATATAATGAGTTATCTAAATTAGTTCCATATCTAGTGACACTCGAAGCTAAAATAATAGGAAGATATATCTGGGGTTTAGTACCAGAGATAAGAAATAGTTAAATCAGCAATGCTATAAACTTTTAGGATGCAGTAAAGTTATCATGAAGCTTGACTGATGAAGTGATAAGGAATGAATCATTGACTGATTCAAGGATTTGAGAGAAAAGAAAGTGGAGCAACAACAACTAAGGAGGAAATTCGGAGGAAATCAATATAAGAAGGTAAACAGAAATCTAGAAAGGAACTTCATGAGAATTGTCCAGGAAAGAAGACCATAGACAGAAGATCAATCATGGTGCAATGCTTGCAGAAGACAACATAATGGTAACTGCATGATGGTGATTGCTATAATTGCAAGCAGAAAAGACACATATCAAGAGAATGTAAGGGACCCGCAAACCCTGACCAGTTGTTACCAGTGTGGAAATGAGAATCATTTTCACAATGAGTGTCCAGAACTGAAAGGAATAACTTCAATGAACCCAAGCAATCTGCGTGGCAAAGGATTTGTATTGCAAGCTGAAGAGGCACGACAGGAACCAAAGTGGTGACAAATACATTTCTTATTAATGATTAGTACGCAACTGTATTATTCAATACGAGAGAACTCGTTGTTTTGTTGAATACATTTAAACCTTTCTAGATAGCCTCTGAGAAACTAAAAAATAAGTATATATGATAGAATTAGCTGATGGCAATATAATAGAAGCCAGTGAACTTATTACTAACTGTACCTTCAATATAGATGATCATTGCTTGGACATAGATTTGATCTGTATTGAATTATGAGGTTTCGATGTTGTTGTGAGCATGGATGGTTAACTAAGAATCTAGCTGATAATTATCCATGGAAAAGAATGATTAAAATTTCTTTGATTAAAGATAATAAAATTATTTTCATATATGGTGAGAAACCTAGAGATGCTATGAAAATGTCTCATGTAAGAAGGCCCAGAAATATTTGAGAAAGAAATGTTTAGCATTCCTAGCCCATATAGTCGATACAAAACCAAATAAGAAAAACTTAGAAGATGTTCCTTTATTAGAGAATATCCAGAGGTATTTCCTGATTAATTACTAGGATTTCCGCCCCTTGTCAAGTAGAATTCAAAATAAAATTAGTACTAAGGACTGCCCTTACTGCCAAGTCTCCGTATCATTTAGCACCAACAGAAATGAAGGAGTTGATAAGTCAACTCAAGGAGCTATTAGACAAGGGATTTATACGCTCTAGCGTATCACCTTGGGGAGCTCCAGTTATATTCAAAAGAAGAAATGTGAAACTTTTAGAATATGCGTCGATTATAAAGAGCACAATAAAGTAACTATTAAGAATATATATCCTCTCCATAGGATACATGACCGATTCGATCAACTGCAAGGATCTAGTTACTTTTCAAAAATTGACTTAAGGTTAGAATATCACTAGTTAAGGTTGCGAGATGAGGATATACCTAAGACAACGTTTAGGACTCGATATGGTCATTATGAGTTCCTTGTAATGCCATTTGGATAAAAAAATGCTCCAGCAGCATTTATGGATCTAATGAATAGAGTGTGCAAACCTTACTTAGGGAAATTGCCACACTCTTTATAGAAAGCATTCTAATCTATTGTAAAAGTAAGGAAGAACATGTGAAGAACCTAAGGCTAACTTTGGAGTTACTTCGAAAGAAGAACTATACACCAAATTATCAGGTGTGAATTTTGGAAAAGAGAAGTTCAATTCTTAGGACATGTGGTTAACTAAGAAGGAATTCAGGTCGACCCGGCAAAGATCAAAGCAATTAAAGAGTGGGAAGTTCCAAAAACACCAACCGAAGCACGTTAATTCTTAGGTTTGGCTACTGATTATAGAAGGTTTATAGAAACATTTTTGAGAATATATCCACTTCTGAAAAAATTAACTCAAAAAGATAACAGCCACATGTTTGGGGAGAAAGACAGAATGTTGCATTTGAACTCTTGAAAAATAAATTTGGTAGTGCTCCTATTTTAGCTCTTCTAGACGATACAGATGATATTGTAGTATACTTGATGCATCATATCAAAGTCACAGATGTGTTTTAAAAAAATTAGGTAATTGCATATGCATCCATGCAACTCAAAGGAAGTGAAAGGAATTATACTACTAATGACATAGAACTAGGAGTCATAGTATTTGAACTTAAGATTTGGAGACATTATCTATATAGAACCAAGTGCATAATCTATACATATCATAAGAATTTGCAACACATATTTGATCAATAGATGCTGAATAGAGATGCTATACTATTAGCTTTGGGTGTGCGTCATTGACTTTGGAGGAAGTTGGGATGATCACTTACCATTAGCTGAGTTATCATACAGTAATAGTTATCATGCCAATTTGGTATGCCCCCTTATGAGATGCTATACGGCAGCAGGTGTAGAACACCCATTTGTTGGGGTGATATTGTCAGAAAGAGTTGGAAAGTATTGAAGTAATTAAGGTACGATTGAGAAGCTTGAAAAGATCAAAGCCTTCATGAAGGCAGCTAAAGATAGGTAGAAGTCGTATGCTGATAAGAGACGTAGACCGATTGAGTTCCAGGTGGATGATAGAGTTATGTCGAAAGTCTTACCTTGGAAAGGCATCATTCGATTAAGGAAGCAGGGCAAGTTGAGCCCAAGATACATAGGACCTTTCCAAAACATTGCTAGAGTAGGAGAGGTTGGCTATAGGTTCGAGTTACCCAATAAGTTAAGTGGAATTCACCCGACATTCCATGTATCTCATCTGAGAAAGTGTTTAGCTGACGAGGATATGGTTGTACTACTCAATGATATCAAAGTTGATGAACGACTCATTTATATGGAGCAGCCAATGGAAATCATTGATCGTAAGGAGAAGAGATTAAGGAATAAAGTAGTTCCCCTTGTGCGTGTACAGTGGAAGTACAGGAGGGATTTGAGTCTACGTGGGAGTCTAAAGAAGAGATGAGGCAGCATTACCCACATTTGTTTAAGGAATAAGAGGATTCGGGGACAAAACCTATATAGGGGGTGTACTTGTAACACCCGAATATTTTTAAAGATGGAAAAGAAAGAATAGAGGTGAAGAAAAAGAAAGAAACATAATTTAACCCTAGTTGAGGGGTTAAAAGTGTCAAAACGGACAAAAGTTTCAAAAGTTGGTGTAAAAGGTGGGCATGGCTGCCCAAGATGCTATTCACATAAACTTTCATCCAGTTTTTAGAGAGGGAAAGCAGAGCTTTCAGGTTTTAGAGAGAAGAAGAAGAAGAAGGTTGAATTTAGATAAGAATTCATCATTTTGTGATGTTCTTGACCTGCCTATGCCTTGTTATTTGTTTATGTGTGTTCGGGTTGTGTTTTTGGTGGGCTTCTAGATGTTTGAATTCATTTGCAAACGAGTTTGAAGAAGTCTGCTCGAAGGTTGCATAAGGGAGTTCTAGAACTCCCGTTTTACATGTTTTATATGATTTTGGGGCTGGAAATGCATGTGATGATGTTTTTATTTAAACGGGTTTGACACCCTATGTATGTGTGTAACACCCGGTTATTTAAAAAAAGAGAGACAATACATGAAGAATAAATGAAAGAAAAGCAACAGTCCAAGTGGAAGGACTAAAAGTGTCCAAACGGACAAATCTTTGAAAAGTGGTGTAAGGTGGGCATGGCCGCCCACCCTCCCTTCACATCATTCTTTCTTTCGGTTTTAGAGAGAGAGAGAGCAGAGGACTCTCGGTTGAAGATAAGAGGAAGAAAAGGAATCGAATTCAAGGTAAGAATTGTGGTTTTTTAAGTGTTTATGACGGGTTTTATCCCGGTTATATGCATATGTGCTTATGTGTTTGTGTACGTGCTCGGGTGTGTGTGTGTTGGTGATGTTTTTAGGTGTTTGGACTCATTTTCAAAAGGGTTTGAAGGAAGAAACACCCAAGTTGCACCAGGTGAGTTGTAGTCCCTGGTTTCTACTTGTTTTAAACATCTTTGGGGCTAAAAAATGTATTAAAATGATTTTTACAAGTTTATGTATGTTTACCCTTATGTATTATGCATGTTGGATGTTAATTCTTGAATGCTTATAGGTTATTCATATTTAGAATAGCCATATTAAGCTTAGAACATATGGGTTTGATGATTGGTTTGAAAACATACTGGAAACATGTTACAGAGGAGGTCATGCGCCTAGATAAGGCTCATGCGCCTGAAAATGTTTTAGAAAGATTTAAGTGTAATCCATGTGCCTGAACAGTAACCCATGCGCCTAAGATTGCCTTAGAAATGTTTTAAGTATGGCCCATGCACCTGGACAGTGGTCCATAAGCCTAGAAATATTAGTCTGACGACCAAGTGTAGGGCCATGCGCCCCAATAGTGCCCATGCGCCCAAGTGGCCCATGCGCCTAAGTGTCCATGCATCCGAATAACCTATGCGCCTAAGTGTTCATACACCCCAATAGTGCCCATGCACCTGAATAGTTCATGCGCCTAAGTGATAAAATGATTAAGTGTTAGCTGATGCGCCTATATAGTGATGAAACGCCCAAACATGGCTCATGTGCCCAAATAGTGTCAAAGCGCCTAAGCACTTAGAAATATTTATAGAATTTTAAAGGAGTCTCTGCTTTTAGGGTTTTGACCGAGGGTTGACTAGGGCTTATTTATGATGATGTTTCATGTATGGTTATGATTGTTCCTTAATATTGTTACTGCTATTATTATTATTACTTATAGTATGTGACTTTACGTGGTATGTTTATTATCGTAACATAAGGTATATCGTAATAATAAAGAGAAAGAGCAATAAAGAAAAGAAGAGGAACATTAATAAAAATGTTAACAAGTCTTGCAAGCTTACAGGAGGTACACGACCATGTTATCGTTAGATCAACTATGCTGCGGGTTAGCTACCCTATTATGCACACACGACCAATCAATTGAGATTGGCAGGACCTTTGCAGCGTGCCCTGGGTGATTGGGTTGGCTTTGTATACAGTACACAGAACCCTTTCGAGGGATATAGTTGACTCTTTTGAGTGATATAGTTGACCTTTTCGAGGGATATATTTGACCCTTTCGAGGGATATAGATGGCCCATCACCCGTTTTCCATCACGCATACAGTTGGGGTATTGCTCATTGGTCCATACAGAAAGTGAAATATAAAGATAAAAGTTTACAAAACAGACAAGGCATACAGTAAAGAGAACGAACATTATCTGTTCATATAGTTAATGCGTGCTCGCATATACAGTACAGAGTTGTATTTTACAGTAAAGAATATTTTCATATACAACATATCGAAAGTATTTTATTACTTTTAAAACTAGAACTCACTCAACAACGCTGACTTTTATACATTTTCAGTTGGCAGGTAATTATTGCTGAGGATGGCACGAGGGTGAAGCTACTCGACAGGGAAAGACTGACATCCATTCGTATTCTATGTTGCTGTTGTTTTGTAATGCAGTAAAACAATTCTTTTGTAAACAGTAAAATGATGATGTATTGCTTAACAACAGTCTTTAAAATGAAATAAATGGTTTTTGATAAATCATTTCCGCTGCTTAAGTTTGTATAATTATAATGTGTATTGTTTTAACTGATGTGATTGACCAACTGTGAGGTGCCCGGGAATGAGGCCTTACAAATTGGTATCAGAGCCAAAGTTTAAGAGAATTGGGTTAAATAAACTTTTGAAACCTAAACTTGAACTGAAAATGTGACAAATGGAGGGATGTCAACCCAAGTAGCTACGTGCCATCACGTATGTCTTTTCTAAATGTTAACCGGTATTATGTGCGCATGCTATTTGATTATGTGCTCTTAGTAGATCTAGATACTGATTAAGTCAGGATAGAAGATGCTTGGGGTATGAAGAGTAAAGTAAGTGGATAATCACAACTGGCCACTGTAATTAGGGACTTACTATACTTGACATAAACTGAGTGTTAACTTGAATGACCATGTTAGTGTTTGAATCTTATAGTGTGCTTTTTGAGGATGGTTGGCGGTAGATCTTCCAAAGCCTCTCGTGGTGGAGGTCACGGTGCTACTCCGTGACCCAAGAGAGGGAGACCTAGAGTAGAGAAAGTGGTTCATGAAGAACCGGAGACCCCTCATCCGGAGGGTGGCGACGAGAGCGCCAATCTGAGAGCCTCAGTAAAGGAGGCTGTGGTAGAAGAGGTTCATCAGGTCATGAAGACAATTCTACCGTCTATGGTGGCCGAAGTGATCAAATAAGTGAGGGAAGGGGAAAGAAAGGAAAGAAACAGGTCCTCGGGAGGACGAGAACAACCAGAGCCAAAAACGGTTCTCTCTGATGAGGAGGAGGAGGAAGAAGAAGAGCCTGCGCCGAGGTGACCCGAGGCTGTAACTATGGGGCGTTTATGAGATGCAAGCCCCATACGTTCGATGGAAACGACACTGCTACAGCTGCTCACCGGTGGGTGAGGGAAATGGAGGCTGTTCTAGACATCAGTGAGTGCCATGAAGATCAAAAGGTGAAATTCGCTACCCCCTCTTTTGCGGACTCGGCTTTGTGCTGGTGGGACAACATTGTCCAAGCTAAGGGTAGCAGGGCCATTGGAGAATGAGATGGCCTGAGCTGAAGAAGTTAGTAATTGATGAATTCTGTCCTCACAGAGAGATGGACAAGGTAGAAAGAGATTTCCTGTAGCTGGAGGCGGGAACGATGACACACCAACAGTACACCATTAAATTTAATGAAATGGCGCGGCTGGTGCCCGATCAAGTGACACCACTATCACGAAACATTAAGAGATACATCTAGGGGCTGCCGGCGGATATCCGTAGGCATATGATCGCCGCCCAGTCGAGCACTTTTAGGTCGGCGGTTGACTTGGCTGGCAGATTATATGATGAGTGCGAGGTAGTGGCTGAGGTGAATAAGAAGGGTGGTGGTGACCAGAACTGGAATGGGAAACGGTTTGGACGTGGTGGAGCCACTCCAAATAATAAGGTGGCAAAGGTGGGTGACTGACGTGTGGTCACATCTGGTGCAGGGTTGAAGAAGTGTGGCAAATGTGGAAGGGATCATACTAGTGAGTGCAGGATGGGAATGAGCGTATGCTTCAGGTGTGGCTAGCCTGGCCACATCGCTAGAGACTGTAAGAAGCCAAGGCCGGAGAGCTCTGGAGCAGAGAAGAAGAAGCCGGAGGAAGGAAGGCAGACGGCAAGTGCTAGGGCTTACACTATGACCTGGGAGGAAGCTAGAGCCGATCCCAATGTTGTGTCAGGTATGTTTCTAGTAAACCAAACTTGTGCCTCTGTATTGTTTGATTCTGGTGCTAGTAGGAGTTTTATTTCCACTACTTTCTGTGCTAAGTTTCCTGTTAGTAGTAGAAAGGTCAGTGCACCATTCGATGTAGAAACTGTTATTGGTAAGTCCACTAGAATTACTCATGTGATAGAGGACTGTGCCATAGAACTAGAGGGTCATAGGTTTGTTGATGGATTACACGTGATACCCCTAGGTGGATTTGATGTAATACTAGGGATGGACTAGTTAGCAACCTATGAAGCAAACATCGTGTGTCACAGAAGATGATTCGATTAGTTGTGTCCGATGGGAGTTTGATTACGATTCATGGAGATCGCATTACTACGATCCCGAAGATGATTTCGATGGCGGTGGCAGGGAAGTGCATAAGACGTGGATGTAGTGCCTACTTGGCCTACGTAAAAGATGTGGATGCGTCGGTACCGTAATTATCCGAAGTACCAGTGGTGTGCGACTTTCCGGACGTATTCCCGGAAGACTTACCCGGCGTGCCACCGGATCGCAAGATTGAGTTCCAGATTGATTTGATACCTGGTGCTCAACCCGTTGCCAAAGCACTTATATCAGTTAGCTCCAACAGAAATGAAAAACTGATGGAGTAGTTGCAAGAGCTGCTCGATAAGGGTTCGTTAGACCGAGTATCTCTCCCTGGGGTGCTCCGGTCCTGTTTGTGAAGATAAAAACGGTAATGAGGATGTGCATTGACTACCGAGAGCTGAATAATTGACGGTGAAGAACCGATACCCCTTACCAAGAATAGATGATTTGTTTGACCAGCTCCAAGGTGCCAGTTGGTTTTCAAGGATAGATCTTTGATCTGGTTACCATCAGCTGAAGGTAAAGGAGCAGGATATTCCTAAAACAGCTTTTCGCACGCGCTACGCTCATTATGAATTCCTTGTTATGTCATTTGGTCTGACCAATGCGCCAGCTGCTTTTATGGACTTGATGAATCAAGTGTGTCGTCTAATGTTGATAAATTAGTGATTGTGTTTATTGATAATATCCTGATTTATTCAAAGAGTGAGGAGGAGCATGTCGATCACATTCGGGAGGTTTAAAGACCTTAAGAAGGGAGAAGTTGTACGCCAAATTCTCCAAGTGCGCGTTCTGGTTACGTGAAGTCCAATTCTTAGGTCAAGTGATAAATCCCGAGGGGATTATGGTAGACCCTGCTAAGGTGGAGGCTTGATGCAATGGAAGTCTCCAAAGACGCCATCCGAGATTCGTAGTTTCTTGGGGTTAGCGGGTATTATCGAAGGTTCATTCAGGACTTTTCAAGATCGCTTCTCCACTGACCAAGTTGACCCGAAAGGATGCAAAGTTTATATGGGTCAAGCCCAAGAACAAGCGTTCGAGGAGTTAAAGGTGAGGTTGACTCAAGCTCCAGTCTTGTAATTACCTAAAGGAAGCAAGGATTTGGTGGTATATTCAGATGTTTCTTACTCGGGGTTGGTGTGTGTGTTAATGTAAAAAGGAAAGTTTATAGCCTATGCATCCCGACATTAAAAGTTCATGAGGTCAATTATCCCACTCATGACTTGGAGCTAGCAGCCGTGGTCTTTGCATTCAAGATTTGGAGGCACTATTTGTACGGGACAAAGTGTACCATTTTCACTGACCACAAGAGCTTGAAGTACTTCTTCGAGCAGAAAGATCTAAACATGAGGCAGAGACGATGGTTGGAGCTTATAAAGATTATGATTGTGAGATCCATTACCATTTGGGCAAAGCCAATGTGGTGGCTGATGCTCTTAGCCTAAAGAAGAGGCCTGAGCCAATTCGGTGAAAGCATATCAACTAATCATGACCTCTGATATGATGAAGCAAGTCACTGAAAGAAGATCATCTTAACTCTGAAAGGATGAGAGGTCTGGTTAGGGAATTAGGTGAAAACACACTTGGTGTTAAAACTCAATTTGGGCGGGTGTGGATTCCTTGTTTCGGGGATCTACGTGTGAGGATTTTGGATGAAGCTCATAAGACTCGATACTCCATTCATCCTCGTGCCCCAAAGATGTATCAAGATATGAAGAAGATTATTGGTGGCCGGTATGAAGCGTGACGTGGTGGAGTATGTGAGTAAGTGCCTTACTTGTTTGTGAGTGAAGGCCGAACATCAGAAGCCGTATGGGAAGATCCAACCTTTGGATATACCGGAATGGAAGTGGGAGCACATCACCATGGATTTCATTACGAAGCTGCCACGTACTCCGAAAGGGTACGATGCCATATGGGTGATTGTTGATCGTTTGACAAAGAGTGCTCACTTCCTACCGATCTACGAGACATATTCATCCGAGAGGTTGGCTGACCTGTTCATCAAGGAGATTGTAACTCGTCATGGTGTGCTGGTGTCCATTGTGTCTGATCGTGACACCTGGTTTACATCTAAATTCTAGAAGAAATTCCACAATGCTATGGGGACGAGGTTACATATTAGCATGGCTTATCATACCTAAACAGATGGTCAGTCAGAAAGGACCATTCAGACACTAGAAGACATGCTTCGGGCATGTGTGATTGATTTTGGGGGAAGTTGGGATGACCACTTACCGTTAGCTGAATTCTCATACAACAATAGCTATCATGCCAGCATTGGCATGCCACCATACGAGATGCTATACGGTAGGAGATGCAAAACACCCGTTTGTTGGGGTGATATTGGTCAGAAGGAATTGGGGAGCGTCGAGATAATCGAGGCTATGACTGAGAAGCTTGAAAAGATTAAGCCTTCATGAAGGCAGCTAAAGATAGGCAGAAGTCGTATGCCGATAGACGATGCAAACCGATCGAGTTCCAGGTGGGTGACCGGGTTATGTTGAAGGTCTCACCTTGGAAGGGGATTATCCAATTCAGGAAGCGGGGCAAGTTGAGCCCAAGATACATAGGCCCTTTCCGAATCATTGCTCGAGTAGGAGAGGTGGCTATAGGTTGGAATTACCAGATAAGTTAAGTGGGATTCACCTGACGTTCCATGTATCTCATCTGAGAATGTGTTTAGCTGAGAAGACATGATCGTTCCACTGGAGGATATCGAAGTAGACGAAAGGCTCAATTATGTGGAGCAACCGGTGGCAATCATCGATCATAAAGAGAAGAGGCTGAGAAATAAAGTGGTTCCTCTTGTGCGTGTGAAGTGGAAGCACAGGAAGGGATCCGAGTCTACATGAGAGACTGAGGAGGAGACGAGGCAGCACTATCCTCATCTGTTCGAGGAATAACAAGTTTTGGGGATAAAACCTATATAAGGGGGGTGGACTTGTAACACCCGTTATTTTAAAAAAAAAGAGAGAGACATGAAGAATAAATGAAAGAAAAGCAATAAAGTCCAAGTGGAAGGACTAAAAGTGTCCAAAAGGACAAATCTTTGAAAAGTTTGTATAAAGGTGGGCATGGCCACCCACCCTCCCCTCACATCATTCTTTCTTTCGGTTTTAGAGAGAGAGAGCAGAGGAACTCTCGGCTGAAGATAAGAGGAAGAAAAGGAATCGAATTCAAGGTAAGAATTCGTGGTTTTTAAGTGTTTATGACTGGTTTTATCCCAGTTATATGCATATGTGCTTATGTGTTTGTGTACGTGCTCGGTTGTGTGTGTTGGTGATATTTTTAGGTGTTTGAACTCATTTGCAAAAGGGTTTGAAGGAAGAACACCCAAGTTGCAGCAGGTGAGTTCTAGACCCCGGTTTCTACTTGTTTTAAACATTTTAGGGATGAAAATGTATTAAAATGATTTTTACAAGTTTATGTATGTTTACCCGCATGTATTATGCATGTTGGATGTTAATTCTGAATGCTTATAGGTTATTAATGTTAGAATAGCCATATTAGCTTAGAACAGATGGGTTTGATGATTGGGTTTGAAAACATACTAGAAACATGTTACACAGGAGGTCCATGCGCCTAGATAAGGATCATGCGCCTGAAAATGTCTTAGAAAGATTTAAGTGTAATCCATGCGCTGAACAGTAGCCCATGCGCCTAAGATTGCCTTAGAAATGTTTAAGTATGGCCCATGCGCCTGGACAGTGGTCCATGCACCTAGAAATATTAGTCGGATGACCAAGTGTAGGACCATGCGCCCCAATAGTGCCCATGCGCCCAAGTGGCCCATGCGCGTAAGTGTCCATGTGTCCGAATAACCCATGCGCCTAAGTGTTCATAGGCCCAATAGTGCCCATGCGCCTGAATAGTTCATGCGCCTAAGTGATAAAATGATTAAGTGTTGGCTGATGCGCCTATATAGTGATGAAACGCCCAAACAGGGCTCATGCGCCCAATAGTGTCAAAGCGCCTAAGCACTTAGAAATTTTTACAGAGTTTTATGGGAGTCTGTGCTTTTAGGGTTTTGACCGAGGGTTGACTAGGGCTTATTTATGATGATGTTTCATGTATGGTTATGATTGTTCCTTAATATTTTTATTGCTATTATTATTATTACTTATAGTATGTGACTTTACGTGGTATGTTTATTATCGTAACATAAGGTATATCGTAATAATAAAGAGAAAGAACAATAAAGTAAAGAAGAGGAACATTAATAAAATGTTAACAAGTCTTGCAAGCTTACAGGAGGTACACGACCATGTTGTCGTTAGATCAACTGTGTTGGGGTTAGCTACCCTATTATGCACACACGGCCAATCAATTGAGATTGGCAGGACCTTTGCAGCGTGCCCTGGGTGATTGGGTTGGCTTTGTATACAGTACACAGAACCCTTTCGAGGGATATAGTTGACTCTTTTGAGCGATATAGTTGACCCTTTCGAGGGATATAGTTGACCCTTTCGAGGGATATAGATGGTCCATCACCTGTTTTTCATCACGCATACAGTTGGGGTATTGCTAGTGAAATATAAAGTTAAAAGTTTACAAAACAGACAAGGCATACAGTACTGAGAACGAACATTATCTGTTCATACAGTTAATGCGTGCTCGCATATACAGTACAGAGTTGTATTTTACAGAAAAGAATATTTTCATATACAACATATCGAAAGTATTTTATTACTTTTAGAACTAGAACTCACACAACAACGCTGACTTTTATACATTTTCAGTTGGCAGGTAATTATTGCTGAGGATGGCACGAGGGTGAAGCTACTCGACAGGGAAAGACTGACATCCATTCGTATTCTATGTTGCTGTTGTTTTGTAATGCAGTAAAACAATTCTTTTGTAAACAGTAAAATGATGATGTATTGCTTAACAACAGTGTTTAAAATGAAATGAATGGTTTTTGATAAATCATTTCTGTTGCTTAAGTTTGTATAATTATAATATGTAGTGTTTTAATTGTTGTGATTGACCAACTGTGAGGTGCCCGGGAACAGGGCCTTACAATGTGTATATGAGTATGTGGGTGGGGTAAGATTTTGGGTGATATGATGATGTTATATTCACGATATATTTAGATTGATGGTTGGGATTGAATTATGGTGATCTTAGTGTATGTTAGTTGCCCATGCGTCTAGATTGGTCCATGTGCCTAGATTGGTCCATGCGCCTAATGGTCTAAACTACCTAAGTGTGGTCCCATGCACCGAAAGTTCATGCGCTCAAATAGTAGCAATGCGTCTAGAATTAGGCTGCAATTTACTAAGTGTCCATGCGCCGAGAAAGCCCATGCGCCCAGGCACTCATGCGTCTGCATAGTGGTCGTGCGCCTAGAATGTTGCCCAAATGACTAAGTGTTGGCCATGAACCCTAATAGTGTCCATGCTCCTAAAAGTTCCTCATGCGCTTAAGTGTTCCCATGCACCTAGAAGGCCATGCGCCTGCATAGTGCCCATACGCCTAAGACTTAGGATATTTTCTGAGATTTTGGGGAAATATGTAAAGTGTAGGCTTTGACTTGAGATGTTCCCATGGGTGATGTAAGTTGACTTTATGATGTCTTATGTGATGATGTTATGATTTATGGCATGCATAATATGTATGGTGATGACATGACTTGTATGGTTATGTTTATGTTATGTTCCTTATTTTGTATGTTTATTTTCCGTGGCTTTATATGGTATGGTTATGAATTAAATGAAAAGTATTATGTAACTTAAAACAAAAGATAATGGAAAAAAGGAAACGTAAAGTATGAATGAATGCATGCATTAATAAATGATGAAATAGAAAGTCTTGCATGCAAATGTAAGGAGGTGCATAACTCTAAAATGTCGTTAGCTCAACTGTGTATGGTTTAGCTAACCCATTAGGATATACATAGGGGTCCAGTCTTTGTGACTGGCCAAATGTATAGCTTACAGATATGACCTTGGATGTTTACCCCGGTGTTGGTGCCGGGCTATATGTGTTATGGAAGTCATTTATGAACTTCGACCAGGTACCCGCTTTGTGCTACGTTTTGGGGTATAGTATACATGTGGGATCTTTGTCGCTTATCTCGGTTCTAGTGCCAGGCTATGTGCGTTATGTAATTCATTTATGATCATTGGCCCAGTACCCACTTCGTGCCTACATTTGGGGTATAATTGATGATACCGATCTGGAAAGAAAGAAAGAAAGAATTAATGAAAGATGGTTAATGAATGAAATGTACGGTATGAAGTTAACGAATGAAATAATGACGTACAATGAATGAAAGTTAATGAACGGTAACGGTTGATAATAATTTTGTTATCTATGTGTACGTATGATGTACAATCACGTATGAAAGTAAAGAAAGGTTTTAAACAAAAGTAAGTATAATTTATTTAAAAACTAGAACTCACTCAACAACACTGACTTTTATATATTTCCAGTTGGCAGGTAATGGTTGCTGAGGATGGCACAGGCGGCTACTTGGCTTATTTTGGATGGCATCCATTTTGTATAACGTTAATGTTTTTGTGATGTAAGCAACGAGTTATATTTTCTAATCTATCAACGATGTATTATTTTGCAAAAGCAATTATAATGATATGAAATGGGTTTAATTTATTCCCCTACAATGTTTTAGTAATGGTAAATGTAACTTATAGTTTTTATGTGCAATGAGTGACCAGCTGTGAGCATCCCGGGGACGGGGCTTATATTTAGAAGAAGTAAAATCCCAAAAGTAAAGGTCAAATGAAATTCAAAGAGAAGACCTGAATTTACATGGGGAATGGAAGATGAAATCAAAGGAAAGTATCCCCATTTTTTGAGTTTAACTAAATGAAAAGGAAAACTATAATGGCAAACCCTCCACATCATCTGATAGTACAACCAATGAATTTTGGGTTGAAACTCTTTTTACGGGGGGAAAGTGTGACAACCCAAAAGCCATTTCGTACCCACTTCGTGCCTACATTGGGGTATAGTTGATGATACTGATCCAGAAAGAAAGAAAGAAAGAATAATGAAAGATGGTTAATGAATGAAATGTACTGTATGCAAGTTACGAATGAAATAATGACGTATAATGAATGAAAGTTAATGAACGGTACAGTTGATAATAATGTTGTTATCTATGTGTACGTATGATGTATAATCACGTATGAAAGTAAGAAAGGTTTTAAACAAAGTAAAGTATAATTTATTTAAAAACTAGAACTCACTCAACAACACTGACTTTTATATGTTTCCAGTTGGCAAGTAATGGTTGCTGAGGATGGCACAGGCGGCTACTTGGCTTATTTTGGATGGCAACCATTTTGTATAGCGTTAATGTTTTTGTGATGTAATGCAACGAGTTATATTTTCTAATCTATCACGATGTATTATTTTGCAAAAGCAATTATAATGATATGAAATGGTTTTAAATTTATTCCCCTACAATGTTTTAGTAATGGTAAATGTAACTTATATGTTTTTATGTGCAATGAGTGACCAGCTGTGAGCATCCCGGGGACGGGGCCTTATATTTAAGAAGAAGTAAAATCCCAAAAGTAAAGGTCAAATGAAATTCAAAGAGAAGACCTGAATTTACATGGGGAATGGAAGATGAAATCAAAGGAAAGTATCCCCATTTTTTGAGTTTAACTAAATGAAAAGGAAAACTATAATGGCAAACCCTCCACATCATCTGATAGTACAACCAATGAATTTTGGGTTGAAACTCTTTTTACGGGGGGAAAGTGTGACAACCCAAAAGCCATTTCGTACCCACTTCGTGCCTACATTTGGGGTATAGTTGATGATACTGATCCAGAAAGAAAGAAAGAAAGAATTAATGAAAGATGGTTAATGAATGAAATGTACTGTATGCAAGTTAACGAATGAAATAATGACGTATAATGAATGAAAGTTAATGAACGGTAACAGTTGATAATAATGTTGTTATCTATGTGTACGTATGATGTATAATCACGTATGAAAGTAAGAAAGGTTTTAAACAAAAGTAAAGTATAATTTATTTAAAAACTAGAACTCACTCAACAACACTGACTTTTATATGTTTCCAGTTGGCAAGTAATGGTTGCTGAGGATGGCACAGGCGGCTACTTGGCTTATTTTGGATGGCAACCATTTTGTATAGCGTTAATGTTTTTGTGATGTAATGCAACGAGTTATATTTTCTAATCTATCAACGATGTATTATTTTGCAAAAGCAATTATAATGATATGAAATGGTTTTAAATTTATTCCCCTACAATGTTTTAGTAATAGTAAATGTAACTTATATGTTTTTATGTGCAATGATCGACCAGTTGTGAGCGTCCCGGGGACGGGGCCTTATATTTAAGAAGAAGTAAAATCCCGATAGTAAAGGTCAAATGAAATTCAAAGAGAAGACCTGAATTTACATGGGAAATGGAAGATGAAATGAAAAGAAAATATCCCCATTTTTTGAGGTTAACTAAATGAAAAGGAAAACTACAATGGCAAACCCTCCGCATCATCTGATAATACAACCAATGAATTTTGGGTTGAAACTCTTTTTACGGGGGGAGAGTGTGACAACCCAAAAGCCAAGGTTAGGTAAACGAAAGTTTTAAGAACTATTATAAATTGATAGTGTATACTCATATATCTTATTAGAGATTGTTAAGGTGATTTTATTTGATTAACTCTATATGAATTTTGTATGCTTAATTGAACATGCACATATGATACGTGAACATGCATGCATGCAAAAGCATTTACGTGTGCATGTATATGAACCTTTAAGAAATTTATGATTATTGAATCAAGTGTGTAAGTTATCCACTCATAAGATTATGTGATAAGTTACTTGATTTATAGAAGCTTTCATCTATATGTAATAAATTACGATTAAAACCTAATCAAACATTACGAAAAAAGTTAACTTCTAGAAAATTTATCTCAAAACTAGAACCAAACTAATCATAAACACTTGAACTTAAACTAAAACAAAAACTTAACTCAACTAATCAGCTCATTAGAGTGATAACCAACCTAGATAAATAACTAATTAAACAACTAACCTAAACTTAACAACTACGAGTGTCATTAACACCTAATCGAAACACCTAGCAATCCTTACACTAATCACTTCCTAAGCATACACATAGCATGCTCATTGATACCTTATGAACCTAAATCACCCACCTCACAAGTCTAGGCTTAGAGTTATAGATGATCTTTTAGTTCACCTTTGAACCCCTCGGCTGAAGATCACCATAACAACCACCATCACCATCAACCGAAAACCACCATCATCTCTCGGTTCACCCTCTCTCTCTCAATTCACTCCCTCTCTCGGTTCTCATACCACCCAAAGCATCATTCCATAACCTCTTGATATCTCTCTCTCGGCCTCAACATCATCCAAACACCAACATCTTGAAATCATCCTCATTCTAACATCAACCATGTTCATCTAGTGATAACCTTTCAAGATCAAAGACAACCTCATCAAGTGATTCTCCAAGAACCCAAGAAGTAACTCTCTAAGCTATTTTTTCACTTCAAACAAGGTTTGATTGTTAAAACCTATGATTAAAAAGTTTAAGAAGTTATATATGTGTTTAACATACATATATAACCAACCCTTTAAAATATAAACTGCCGCAATTATTTACAAAACCTCATGAACACTTTAATTTCCATAAAAAATTAGGAAGAAAAGATTCAACAACAGAAAATTTGAGAATTTTATAAAAACCAAGGATTTAAACAAAAATAAAATATTTAAAGGGTTGAAATGTGTGTTATTTCATGATTTACTAAATAAGTTAGATTAACTACCTAGATGACTATGATTGTGAAAATAAATTTATAATTTATTTAGAAAATATTAGAAATAATAATCTGGAAATTATGGAATACTTATATAGGATATATTGATTTATATGATTAAAGTAAGGAAATAGAAGAAAATACCAAACTGAAGATCTGGACTTAGTAAAAAATATTGAATATTATATGATGACCCTAATATTATATGTGAATTACACAATAAATTTCATGAGTTAACTCACAAGTATGATAAAGTTATATATTTTAGAATAATTAACATGAAGAAAATAGAAAGAAATAACAAAACAGTAGGTAAAATCTTGAAAATTTTACATAAAATATGATACATAAAATGGAATAGTTTGTATAAATTTCAAAAGTATTAGAGGTATTTAGCTCTTCTACCATTTATTATGAAACGTGTAAAAATTCTAAGAAATTACCTGTAAAGAATTTTTGATTGAAATTTTTATGGTATAATCTAGATATTGGAATATTACTGTTTGTAAAATGTGGTCAATATTAGACAATCGTAGCTACTCTACAGAAATTTTGATTTAATTTACAATATAAAGGATGAAAATTTTATAGAAATAAGAGTTTATTCTAACAAATAATTATTTTATAGAAAATTTTTTACTTGTTGCTTAACATGGCTAATTTTTTATTAGTAAATTTCTGGGGAAAAACATACATCTGTTATTTAAATTAATGAAAATTTAAATGAGAATTTTGATATGCTACTATCATATTGACACAACTATTAATTCGAACGACAAATCTTCAAATAATCTAAGTAGCGCTACTTAAGAATATGTCAACCTACATCGGCCGAATGAGGGTTGTGATGTTATGTTATTTGAATCTCTGGTTTGTATGTGACATTTATGTATCACTTGACATATAAGTACGTTTGGTTGTGAGTTTGATTATGTTGCATCAATTAAAAGAAAATATATTATTGATAAACCCATGTTCTCACCAACTTTATGTTGACTGTTTGAGTATGAATTTTTAGGTAATCATAATGTATTATAATTTCGAATACATGTTCAACATGTTTAGTGATTGGTAAGGATACATAGAAAAGCAGTGCATTTGGTTGATAATAGATGTAACGGACTTTAGCCTCTTTGTGGGCGTTCACGTCCATTACTAGCTAGAAGATAAATGAAATGATTATGATGTATATTTTGACCTAGGATTACTAGTTAAATGTAAAAGTCTAATAATTAGATAAATTTCGTATTATGTAATCCTATCAATATAATTAATGGAAAATTATGTTTAGTTTATTGTTGTGATTGCATATTGTCATAATCAATATGTTTTGAACCGAAAGTAACACCCAAACATTTCATGCTTTTGTCAGGATGTGACAATAATCAAGTGACATAATAGTTAAAAGAACTTTGTTATAAACATTAGATGATAGACTAACTTGATTAGCACACAAAAAGATAACAAAGTTAGTTTCACTAAAGGAATTTTAACCTTTGAAAAGTCAAGCATTGGCTCATATGTTTTAAGTTAAAACACAATTTGTCATCATTATGTTATCTTACATACATGTTTGTTGTGCAGATGATGGCTAATCTGACTTGGAGTAAATAGCACTTGATCAATAGTTTTCTTGACCCTGATATGCTAGAAGTTGTTGATCTTAAATATATGATTAGATTCATTCTTACTAGGGTAGCTTATGCCATCACTGTGAGGCATGTGATCAATGAAAATTTCATAAGATCATTATGGAGGACTGCTGAAGTCAACATGGTCGATGATGCACCAACTTTTACAGGAAGACTAGACGACTAGGATGTTCTTTCTATCATTAAAGAAACTGTGACACAGTATATAGGAATGATGCAGGCCAACCACATGAGATCAATGAAGATGAACTACTTGCCTTCTTTGCTAATATTAGATATGAAGGTGGATTTGAAGGAAAGAAGATAGTCAAAGGTCAAATAGACTTACCATGGAGATTTTTAGTCCATTAATATCAACACTACTTGTCAAAGAGGGAGAGTGGTTAGAATGACATTCCTCTCATAACCTAAACTATTATGTGTGCTTTATTCACTAACAGATCATTCAACATGTCATCGTATGTGTTTATGGCATGTTGTCTAACATTGGAGAAGAAAAAGAACTATGTTCCATATGTATCCAAGATTCATCTAGGGTTTGATCAACTAAGATTTTGCTGATCTAGTTGGCACATGACCTACGATAAATCTAGCTCATCATAATGCCATGTCTTATCGATACATCAAGAAGAAAGACCCCATGATTTTTTATAGTTGTCACTTCTGTCCACTATCGCCTTGGATGCTTTAGCAAATTAGTCAAGGCAATGCTGAAGGGGGAGAGGAACAACAAGAATAACAGGAACAACAACAACAAGAGCAACAAGAGCTAGAACAGGAAGAGCTATTCAAACTCAAGAAGCTATACATGATATACCTCATAGAGATAAGATGATTTATGAGCTATAACTCAAGATCAACAAGATGGAGAAGATTATGAAAAGAAAGGATAAAGTGATAGTTAATAGGACTAATGATTGATCTTAAAAGACAATAAAGTCATGGAGTTAGATTCCATTATTAAAAAAATGAGAGATGAAATCAAAGAGCATGTTGACAATGCTAACATCCAAAAATTGTCATGGATGATCAAGATAGACTTATCAATGCACAATCTAAGAATATAGTGAGATAGAGAAGAAGGTGGATGATCGTACTTAAAAACTTAGAGCCTATTTGGCATCCTCTTAATAAGCCTCTTAATTGTTCAGATGTCTGAATGGTTCAACACTTAATGGTTCAGACTGTTTGTTTCGTGAGCAAATGTTTGAATGGTTTAGACATTTTCCTTTGAATGGTTAAGCATTATACTAGTGCTAAATGTTTAAGAGGTCTAATACTGAATAGTTAAGACGTCTTATCTGAATTGGTCAGGCATTTGCATTTGAATAGTTAAACGATATAATACCTCTTAATGGTTCAGACCTCTTAATGGTTTAGCACTTATTAGTTCAAACCTCTTACTGGTTCAACACTTAATCATTCGGAAGTTACCAAAAACCCCTTAGTCAACTTGAAGATATGCTTATCAAGAAGGAGAAAGATCAACAAGGAGAAAGATCAAGAAGGAAAAGATAAAGATGTAACAAAAATAAATTTGATAATATATTTGATTGAGATGATGATAATTATGATGATCATTGTCAGGACCGTGTACGTATGGAATACTAACAGGTTCTGCGTTTATACCGAATCAAATAGTGCGGAATCCTATTTGATTGGCGATCCAATCAGTGAGAACAATTACCCGATCGATATAAGATTGAAACTAAACATTATGAACGAATAGAGATTGATCAGGAATGATCTATGAAGTTGGACAGGCTTTCTTAGATGTTCTAGATGGCTAGGGTTCGTGTATTATGAAGTATTCTCTTAATTGTTACGTTTTTCCACGAATTAGGTATTTATAGGTTATGGGTGTCCAATCGTACGACTGAACCATTAGCATGGTTCAGTCGTGCGACTGAATCATGCGATTGATCCATACACACTACTGAAGGTTCAGTCATGCGACCGAGTCAATCTTATGTGTCAATCGTGCGACTGATCCAGTCTCTTGGTTCAGTCGTGCGACTAGTCCATAAGCATGATGTATTCATACGTATGGTCCATTAGTATGGTCCATTCGCATAAAGACTCATACGACTAGGTTGAACACATTTCTCAATCATTATTGACTAAGAACCATGCACAACAACCTCAAACCTATATGGTAAGTTCATTATATTTTAACACACAATAATAGAATGAAATATAAACATTATAAACATCAACCACATATTATATTTCATTTAACCCATTCATTACATATGTGTAAGACATGAAAGACATTTAGATTAAGCTCATAAACTAGGTACACATGTATCTACAAACTCCCCCTTGGACCCAGTTTCCTCTATTGTCTAACACTCTTTATATGTTCTTCAAACTTCTTGTACTACTCTTCTCTTGTGACTCCTGTGTGTATCTTAAAAGCAAAGCACAATCGTATGACGTGTTGGAATTGAAGAGCCTTTTACTATATCATGTGTGTCATAGAATAGTGGCCATTTATATAATGTGTAAACATCTTTAGCTGACAAGTTGGTTAGCCACATAGGGTCAAATACCTGGATAGTCTCTATCTTTCCATGTTTGTTTAGAACTATGACCGCTTCTACTGTCCTCTAATCATAATACCACTATTTGAAGTGTGGAGTGAAGTCCTAAGGCATTTCCCATAAAGGAATCTTTGACATTGTGCGCAGAGGACTCCACTTCAGCACTACTTTTGGCTTCCCAGATATCGGATCCACTTCAGACCTACGGATGTACCTCTTTGGTTGTTGAGGTCTAAAGTTTACCCACCTGGTGTGGTATTCTTTCCTCAACGCATCCTCAAATGAACCTGACATTTTCCTTGGATTAGCATACAACATATCTAAGCACGCTAGTCGGTTGAGCTCAAAACCAAAAAGAGTCTTCAGATCATGAGGATATCTGAAGTACTCAATCCCCTTTTCTCTCTTTAGAGCATAGACATTCATGTCTTCAAAATAAGCCCACACAATGATTTTGCCAGACACTTTCTGATGTTTCTTGACTCTGTATAATTTGTGGTAGGCATTCAACTTTGTAGGTGCGCGTTGGGACTTCATTCAGCAAAACAAGCTGCCCATTCAGCTTTCTTCAGTTCGACATTGGCGTCTGAAGCTTGGGCCGAGCTTTCTACTTTCTCCTTGTCTTTATCCACTTCATCCGGCTTCTCAAATGTAGCACTGCCAAAAGTATCACCCAAATTGGGTATAACATTGCCTTTGTGGTCAGCGTACTCTGGATAGTGCTTAGCCGTAATATCCTCAATCTCAATCTCATCTACATCCTGTAGCTCCTCATCACTCAGTACATCGACTTCTGGAGCATGTTTGACAATTTCGTCAGGATTAAGTCGAAATATCTCAGCCAGCTGGTCATCAGTCAGATCATGAATGATTTCTCCTTCTTTAGGAGTGTAGTTCACTGACTTTCCAACTATTCCTTGCAAGTCAAGAATATGGTTAATTGAGTCTTGACCTGTTGAACGGGTTGGACATCGTATTTTTCTGTTCATAGAGCTTCATCTGTTTGACTAGACATTAAGCACAACACACATAAGTCATCATATAAAGCATTTAAACATAAATAGACATCATGATAATTAATTACATTAATGTATATAATTCAAATACAAAGTTTCTAAATACAAATACATCTAACTATTACTTTTGTCTTGAATTGTAGGTTCTTCAGTAGGAGGAGCGGAGGATGAGGCTCCTTGATCTTGATTTCTTTTAGTTTGCCTCTCCTGAGCCTGAGGATTAGAGACTGATGCAGATGCATCACCTTCCTGATCATCATCCTCATCGTGATCTTTTCAGCTTGGTCCTTCCTCCTCGACATCTTCTTCACTATCATCTTCATCCTCATCATCATCATCATCATCATCTTCATCATCACCATCACAATCTTTGATTTTCAGAGGCTCATTCTTTGACCCCTTTAGCTTTAGCATAATCTTCTTATTTTTCTTCTCCAGCTCCTCAATCCTCTTTATCGATGCCAACACCACCTCATTTTCGCTTGTAAGCGCATGGTGGGCACGGCTCAAAGCTCTCTCATACAGCTCGCTCTTCTTACTAAGCTCCTTGATCTTATGGGCTTGAGCAGCATTAACTTCCATCATCTTGTGTAACTAAGAAGCCCTAAGCTCATCAGTTGTAAGTAGTCTAAGCACAGTGTTGTTTACGTTGGCCAGTTGTTCCTCTAACCCAATATGGGGTAGAGTGGGTCCGGTGGTGAATATAGAGTGGTTGATGGACCTTCTTGGTGGCTAGTGGTGGTGGTAGTGGATGTGGTAACTAGGGTGGTGGAATGTGTGCGGGATGTGGTGGAGTGGCTGTGGTAGTGGTGGTGGGATGAGAGATTGTATTAGTGGGTGGAGTGGTGGTGGTAGTAGTAGCTATGGGGGTGGAGATTGTAGGTGTGGTAGTGTTGGTAGCTGTGGTAGTGGTGGTAGCTGTGGTGGTGGGTGTGATAGTGGCGGTAGTGTCAGAAGAAGTAACCATGTGAATCTCGGCCTCTTGCTCTTAGATCTGTAAGGTTGGGCTATCCTCTTCTTCCTGGAGCCCTTTGCAAGAGGCGCTCCCCTTGGCTGTTGGACTGGTCAGGGGTGTAAGAAGGATCTGTGACATCAGTAGCGTTACCCCTAAACTCAGTCTAGCGTCCACCAACCGCCCCTGAGCCCTATCTCAATAGCTACGACCCGGCTCCCAACCGTTCGTACCAGAGGCTCCTCATCTGTCTCCTCTTCTTCCACGATCATAAAATCAGGATGGATAGCAGCCTACTCAGATCCACCTGGAGCAGAAGAAGTATTGGGAGGAAGTGGTGCAGTACTGGGACCTGCGTCTCCCCTGCCTTGACCGTCATCTTGGTCATCATCATCATCGAATGTGGCAGTCATAAGGGGCTCTGTATCTGAATTACTATCATCGTGACGCCACTTCCTCCAAGTGGGCGCCACATAGTCTTCTCGGGCCAGGTGCCAAACAATCTTCTTACAGGGAGCTTCATTTGCTTCCCCCTGTATACTGTCATCCTGCCTAAGGTGGTATCATCCATCACCTCAAGCAGCACCGCATCATCTCTCTCCTTTGGCAGCAAAGGAAGCTTCTTGTCAAAAATCAGCTGTAAGAAATGTGGATACATACAGAAACCTTCCTTGCCTTTAGCCTCAAGGTTCTCGATCAAATAGGAGAAGATCATACGGGAGAAACTGAATGGATGGTTCAGTACCAGTGCAATGTATGCATTCTGGATTTGGTCGGATAGCTCGTCAAATCCTCCATGCCCGGAGGCTATGCACTTGTGTATCGCATGTGCCAAGTATTTGAATTGTGGGCACATGTTACATTTGTTAAGTACACCGACATTTATGTCACCGGCATACTTAATCCTCATAAAGCATCCCAGACCGTGAGGGGATGTAGCTTAGAGCTCCGTATACAGTGTGGCTTGACTGATCGGACAACCCTGGTGCTCTCCCAGAACTCCTGCTGTATGGATTTGTAGGGAGTGCATGGGGTCGAGATGGTTTTGAAGATCCTTGATCTCCTACGGAATGCAATAATCCCAGCAAAGTCAGAAGCATTCCTGGTGGTGGCATCCAGGTGAGCACATATGTTGTGCTTAGTGCTCATAGTCCACCTATCAGCCATATTGCTGCAACACAAGAGACATATACGTTAGATTTATGCATTACAGATGACAATTGAAACTTAAATTGTTTTGGATCAGTCTGGTTCAACCATGCGATTGAACCATATGACTAAGTTCAGTCGTACGATTGAGCATGCGACTGAGTTTAGTCGTGCGATTGAGATTGCCACTGAACTTAGTCGTGTGTTAAGCCATGCGGTTGAGTCAGTCGTGCGACTGAGTCACCAAATGAGTAAATCGTGCGAATGAATCTTATGCCTGGCTCAATCGTGTGACTGAAGTTCATTCGGAGTGTCCATTCACATAATGCTCTATGAGACACTCCGACCGCAAATATTGGTCAAATCTTGATGTTAGACGCCGTGTTCAGTCTCTTTAGATTCGCAGGAACTCAAAATATCACTTAATGTCCTTTATTTCAACGATTATGGTCATTTAAGTGGTCTATTTTAAGAGTATTACTAATTTCTTGATTTTAGGCGATTAGGTCATTTAGGGTTTGATTACACTGGTCATTTTGATCGATTTCAGTCCCACATTACCTATAGATGAACAATGGATCAATTGGTAACACAATCGGCAAAAAATCAAGATGAGAAGAAATTTTGGCAGGCTGTCTACGTATGAGCAGGTTTTGAACGATTTGGGGGTGGTGAGAAACTCGACCGACTCATCCCTCCTTTTATACTATCTTAGTGTTCAATCGTATGACTGTACCCATACGCCTGCTCCAGTCATGGGACTGAGCCCATACTCATGCTTCAGTCGTGCAACTGGGGTTCAGTCGTGTGACTGGCTCATACTCCTTGATCCATTCGTGTGATTGGTTCAGTCTTGTAGTCCAATCGCATGGTTGTTCCATACTCATGATCCAGTCATGTGACTTGTTCATACTTATGGTCCAGTCGTGTGAGTGGCTCATACTTATGATTCAATCGTGCGATTGGCTCATACCTATGGTCCAATCGTGCGATTGTCCATACTTAGGAGTTTGACCTCACACACATTCAAACACTTAAAACTTTTACCTTTTGATATTGAACATTATGACCAATGATCATCTCAGACATGACCTTTTAATTTAAAATGGTTTGATCACATCAGACGTCATCCTTTTAATTTTAAAACCGGTTTGATCACTTCAGGCATGATCCTTTTAATTTTAAAACCGGTTTGATCACCTTAGACGTGATCCATTTAATTTTAAAACCGGATTTGTCACCTCAGACGTGACTCATTTTAATTTTGAACATTTTGGTGACCTCAGACGTGACCCCTTTTTGAGTGAGTGATTCATAGATTATGACTAGTTGTAGAGTCCGACATCTACGTAACAATTACTAGAAAACAAAAGATTTGAAAACACTTTGAAATTTAAAACAAAAAAGGACATATTTTTGTACTTTTGATTCGAGATGGAATTAAACTTATTAGAGTACATCTAACCGATTTTACTTCCTGGACAACACAGCTTCAAGTTAATTTTATCATTTTTGGAACGATTCAATATGGAATCATACAGGTATATCAAAATTATTTGGGACATTTTAATAAACTATTTTGATGCTAGATTCTTGTTTTGACCGAGAGTCAATAGCAGTTTTAGGAAATCAAGTAGAGCTATAGGATGCATACAATGATTTTGACTTTCAAGAACTGTAGCTCATTTTGATTGTCAGTATACTTGTCCTCTTAAATCCATACACAAATTTTTGACATACATTGGTGACGAGTTAAGGTTTAATTATTTCAACGAGCATTTGTGGATCCCACGCTTATATGGTAATCAACATTCCTTAGAAGATTTTTGAGCGGTCTATGGGTATATTTCAATAAGAAACTATTCTAAGAGCCTTCAAAGAGATGCCAAGCCTAAGGTCAGTGCCATCACACAGCAGAGAGGCACAAACAACAACGAATATTTATGTTATGCTTATTCTTAGTTCAGTGCCACCGTACAGCAGAGAGGCACACAACCTATCTTCTTGTTAGAGCATTTACTTTTCTTTTTTCACATAACTCATCAACAACATAAGTTATTAGCTTGATTGCATTTAGCATTTTTCCATGTGCTTTGCTCATTTTTATGATCATCCGCACACATTTGTGGCGTTTATTCTACTTTTCACCCCTTATTGGAACTGTGTTGATTGTGTTAACCAGGGATAAGATGGAACCCACAGCAAGTTGACCAGCTTAGTTTGAATTTAAAACCACCAATGAGGTCTACTAATCTATTGTGTGGAATCTACCGACACATCATATAATTAACTAGCAACCTCTAGGTCTACTTTCTCTATGTTACCTCAGTAGCAGACTAGTTTTACTATTAATTTTCCTTTATTTTGCTTAGACTTCTCAGAATTATACTTTGAATTTTGCATCTTTATCATTTAAAATCTTTTAAAGTCCCAAACAATTTGTTTCCTATGTAATATCATTTTCCATAAACGTCGAATCAGAATCACAGATTTGATTTTCTTTCTATTAGCTAAGCTGCGCTCCTCCCTCGTTTTTTTAGTAATTAAATACTGCACAAATTTAATAAGAAAGTAACATATTCTCCCCTAAAAATTCTAAAACCAAAAATGTTTTTGTGTTTTTGGATTTTTAATAGATAGAAAATAAGTAAAATAAAATAAAATAAATAAAATTAACTACACTAGTCGGATTATGAACTCTCGTCTTCTGGAATCACATCATTTTTCTTTTTCATGCCATTGACCTCTAACAGAAATAAAAACCTCGGTTTATCAAATGCTTTTGTGTAAAGGTCGGCGCGTTGAAAATCCATATTTATTTTAACAACATCGATTAAGTGTTTTTCAAAACAATCACGTATGAAGTAATATTTAATACCCATGTGTTTAGTTTTAGGATGTTGGACCTGATTTTTTGTTACAGCAATAGCAACAGAGTTATCAACAAAAATAGGAGTGTTAGAAAATTGCAAACAATAGTCGCGCATTTGCTGTTGAATCCAGATGATTTGTGAACAGCAACTTGCAGCAACAACATATTCAGCTTCACATATTGACAGAGCAACGGAGGTCTGCTTCTCACATTGCGAGGTGACTAACCATCTCCCAAAAAATTGACATCCTGCTGATGTTGACTTGTAATTCATTTTGCAGCCGCCATAATCCGAGTCACTCTACGCATTAAGCTTAAAGTCATCGTCATGAGGATACCACAACCCGAGTGTTGGAGTACCCTTCAGATAATGAAAAATCCTTTTGACTCCTATTAGATGGTTTACTTTTGGTTTCGCCTGATATCTGGAACAAAGACATGTCGCGTACATGATATCAGATCGTGAGGCTATGAGGTACATGAGAGATCCGATCATTCCTCTGTACATGGTGGCATCAACCAGATCACCATCTTCAGTGGAGTTCCAGCTACAAAAGCATTCTCCATATCGAACCGACTGAGGATATCACCTACATACTTGGTCTGATGTAGAAATATTCCCTTTAGTGTCTGATCCACCTGTAACCCATGAAAGAACTTCATCTCCCCCATGGCACTCGTCTCAAATTTTGCTTTCATTACATATTTAAATTCTATACATAACTCTTCATTTTTGGAACCGAAGATTATGTCATCAACATAAATCTGTACCAGCAGTAAGTCGCCGTCTTTTTCTTTGATGAACAGTGTACAGTCAATAACTCCCCTGCGAAAACTGTGTTTCATCAGATGAGTTGAGAGTTTCTCATACCATGCTCTAGGGGCTTGATGGAGCACGTAAAGAGCCTTATACATCTTGTAAACTCTGTATCGATGATAAGGATCCTCAAATCCTTCGGGTTGACTGACATAAACTGTCTCACGGATTTCACCATGAAGGAACGCACTCTTGACATCTAGTTGATAGATTTTGATCTTCATGTTGGATGCATAAGCTAGAAATATACGTATTGCTTCCATCCTTGCCACCAATGCAAACACTTCATTGTAATCTATGCTTTCGACTTATTGAAATCCTTGAACTACAAGTTGGGCCCTATTCCTGATTATTACCCCTTGGTCATCTTTCTTGCATTTCAGTACCCATTTAGTGCCAATCACCTTAGCACCTTTTGGTTTTTCCACAAGGGTCCACACTCCTAACTTATTGAACTGTAGGAGTTCTTCTTGCATCGCACTGCCCATGCCTCATCGTTTAACGCTTCACTAATGTATTTTGGCTCAAATTTAGACACAAAACATCGATATGCTCTATTGTGAAGGTATCCCTTTTCTATTACCGAGGCATAATCAACTGAGTAAAGTTGATTTTTGGTCTGTACTCCCGATCGAACATCCCTAATGACATTTTCCAGGGGATGATAAAACGTTTAGCCGACATCCAGGAGTTGTTGGAACAGTCACCTCATTATCCAAATTGTTAAACTCAGGTTCAGGATCTGTAGCTATTGGAGTATGAGGTTCTAAAATGTCAGAGGCATCAGGATTTGATGCTTGTGTACTTTCATAGTAGGAACCTGTTCCTCCTGGTCCTCATTAGTAGTTTCGATTGCCTCATCATCAGATGAAGACTCATTCACTTCTAGGTCTCCCCTGAAGAGTTAGAGGAATCATCTAATGGACATGTTGATGTCGAGTCTAGTGGAGGAGTGTTAAGAGCATCATACATCATTCTAGCAGACAGCTCGTCATCAGTATGAGAATGCGGCAGATTGAAGGATTTAAAGAAATCATCATGGTCATAGAAGAATGAGAGTCCTTTCCCAGTAGGGGGGGAGGTGGTGGTATCTTTGAACGTCAATGTTGCACCACACTTCTACCTGACCCGTTGAGTTGTTGTAAACTCTCTTGTCTGGTATGCTATATCTGAGAAATATCCTTTTTTCTGCCTTCTCGCTGAACTTCCCATTTTGAGTCTTCTTCAACAATGTACAAGGTGCGCCAAACGGTTCTAAATACTCCAAATTAGGTTTACGCCGCTGGAGTAGTTCATAACACGTTTTCCATGTCGCTTGACCACTAAGACTCGATTGAGCGTGTAACACGCATTTGCCACTGCCGCCTTCTAGAATTGAATAGGTAGTTTTGAGTCAGCAAGCATTGTTCTGGCGGTCTCGATCAAAATTCGATTCTTTCTTTCAGCTACGCCGTTCATCTGTGGAGTGTAGGCAGAGGTGAATTGATGAACAATTCCTCTTTCTCTACAATATGCCTCCATGCACTGATTCTTGAATTCAGTTCCATTGTCAGATCGAATCTGCCTAACTTTTTAGCTTGTAGAGTGATTCCAATATAGTTACCAGATGTTGAATGATTCAAAGGTTTCTGATTTGGCTTTCAGAAACACCACCCAAGAGAATCTTGAGTAATCATCTGTTACTACAAAGCAATACAGATCTCCTGCAATGCTCTTTGTGCTAACAGGGCCAAACAGATCCATATACAAAAGCTCAAGAGGCATATCTATAGAGTTAACTTTCTTTGCCTTATGAGCCTTCTTTGTATGTTTTCCTTTCTTGCAAGCTATGCAAAAGTCTGGAAGCTGGAAGTTCTTAACATTTACACCATTCACTAGATCATTCTGAATCACGTGATTCATCTTTCTAGGATTGATGTGTCCCATTCTCCAATGCCACGAGACCGAGTCTCTCTTAGTTGCCTTTGACAAGAAGCATTGAACTGTGTGATCAGTTGTGGATGCTTTTTATAGATCCAAGACATACAAGTCGTTATATCTTGAAGCTGACAAGAGAACCTTATCATCCTCAATCACATAGTCTTTCTTCAACACGTAGCACTTCTTATTGTCAAAAACAACTTTGAATCCTTTATCACAGATCTGGGAAATAGAAAGCAAGTTGTTCTGTATTTTTTGAATGTAGTTGACCTTGTCAAACTTGACTTTCTCATTTCCCACTTCGCCTTGTGATGTGATGTATCCTCTTTTGTTTCTAGCAAATGAAACATGTCCCCCTTTGATTTTTTTGACTTTGAAAAGAAGGGAAGAATTCCCTGTCATGTGCCTGGACGCCCCACTATCAATAATCCAGGTGTTAGTGATAGCGCTATAGCGGACACCCTGCACAATCAAAGAAACTTGTTAGTTCATATTTGGGACCTAAGCCTTAACCGACTTGGGTGACCCAGAGGAATCACATCATAAACTAAACCCATTGTCCTTTAGAGGCTGAGGGCATATCTTTCTTCTTATCATTCTCACTATCAGACCCTATACTTGATTTTTTTTCCATAAGCCAGTTTTGTGTAAGGCATGTTTGCAGTAAACAGACGACTGACTTATTATTTGAACTTTTGGTACACTAACACTCTTAGGTGGAGAATTAGATCTTATTTTATAAGAACTTGGTTGTGTGCCATAAAGTTCAATTTTCTTTCTGGGTGTCTGATAGTAAGGACAATTTTGAGAAATATGTCCTCGTTTTCCACAGCTATAGCAAGATCTTGCTTCTATAGATTGAGGAAAACTTTTATGTGATGTTGAGTTTAGTGAAGGTGTGAGGTGTTTCTGGTTTGGTTTTGTCGCTACTTTTAGATGTATCACCTTTATTAATAAAATTAATTGTTTTGACATTTTGAACATCTTTAACATGCCCTTTGGTTGGACTTTGATGACTAACACGTGTGTGGTTAACTGGTTTAGTCAGTTTGGGTTCTGAAATGGACTTTGGTGAACCTGACCTTACATTAACCCTTTTAAATGCATCATCTAAGTTCTCAACGGGCATCTTTCCTGTGGATTTCAAAGTAGCCTCCTTTTGTTTAGTGTCAGATTCACACGCTTACCCATGGAATCAGGAATAGTAACTAGAGGAGTAGACACCACATGATCCTTAATTGGATGTTATTAACTGGTCTATATTTTGTATTAAAAGTAGCTCATGTGTGGTGGCACTACTTGTGTCCCAAACCTTCCCCATTGTTTCTTTTGTTCACTAAGTTTTGTACTATGTGAGAAGAACTAGCCCAACTATGCAGTTTTTGTTTTAATGAATTAACCTCGACTTCCAAAATACTTCTCCTTTTTCATTTATTCTAATGAATTTAAATAAAACTTTATATCATTAGATTGATTTAAGGCAACAACCTCAGTTTCCCTTAGCTGTTTACCCAACAGTTCTATCTTTTCTTTAAAACTGCACTCATTTTGTTTTAATATACGATTTGCTTAGTGCAGAGTTGTAAGTCATTTACTAAGTTATCAATGTGTTCTAATAACCTAGCAAATTTTAGATCTATGCTTTCCTAAATTTTTCACATTCAGAACAAACATGTTTATTAAATAGTTGATCAAAAGAACTTACCTATGAGGAGTCAGTTGAATTAGCCATCAATGTAGAGGTAGAATATTCTATTGTTGGAGATTCTGAACTTGAAGCTCTGAGCTCTTCCTCAACCAAGTGGTTTACCACGTTCACAGCTTCTTCTGTATCTGACATTGCTTGCTCTGCTGCAGTCTCACCTTCACTAGCAGACCCATCATCCAATGCTTTTACACAACCAATGTTTGATTCTCCAGGAGAGACAAATCGGAAGGACCAGTCTTGTCCTTCATCACCTTGGGCAGTTAGTGCTTTAGTCTCTTTATTGGAAGAACTCGTTCTAACCATGTCTTTGTCTTGATGGTTGAAAGTAGGAAATGGGTTACCATTTCTGTTTTCTTGGGCTTCACACATTCATATATAAAATGCCCCTTTTCACCACAATTGAATCAGGTGACCTTGGTTTTGTCGAAACCAAAGGTTGTATCTTTTGTGGCTACAAGATTCTGACCCATCTTCTTAATGAACCTTTTAGCTCGTCTAACTGCACTTGCTAGAGCCCACATGATATCCATCCTCTCCAGCTCGTTCTCGTCAACTAGCTCGTAGTCTTCATCTGCAAGATGACAATTTCCAATCTTCCAGCAACTAAACCATCATATGATTGAACCACTACTGCTAGAAGATCCATCTGCTCTTTTGCAACCTCCACTGTGATATTACCGAGATTCTCGGTCTTCAACTTCATTGTATTGGCTTCAGGCACTATATATTGGGTAGACGATGACCTAGACGTTTCTGAACCTGAAGCAGTGGATTGAGAAGGAGCCATGAAACTTGACACAAAAGTTGTTTGAAGTGGTGCTCCTGAACCAGTTGGATTGGGAACCGAGTTGTAGAGTGACGGATTCTGAACATAAGATCCTTTCTTCGACTTGTATTTCATCCTCATTTCCTCCTCCCTTAACTTCAAGATGAAGTCATTTATGTCCAATGTAGCAAGTATATCATTCTGTCTCAGGTTAGACACAAATGAATCCATTTCTCAGGCAAACCATCTACAAAGCTTGAAACTTTATCTTCTATAGACGTCGTTACACCATGAGTGTGCACCTCACTCATCAGATGGTAGAACATGTCGATGATGTCATCCAAGCTCTCATTCCCAATTGAGGAGAAGTTATCAAACTCCTTCTTGAGAGCTTTAGCCTTAAGTGCCTTTAACATTGCATTTCCATCCTACTTCTCTAATGCCTCCCATAACTTTTTGGCCTGCTTGTTCTCAGAAAACTGGTGAAAGATGTCTTTCGGGATTGACTGAGTCAGCATGGCATAGACTTTCTTCTTAACATTGAAGAGTATCTTCTGAGTGTCATTCATCCCTCCCAATGTTAACTTCACACCATTAGCACTGACTGGTGTTGTGTAACCAGCCTCAATGGATGTCCAAAGATTGGGATCAACACCATTTAAATAAATCTCAAACCGATGTTTCCATTGTGGATAGTCATCCAACATTATAAGCTTCGGTGGTTTGTTATGGTTTCCTATCTCATTCACTAGAAGCAGAAGATTCTGGATGCGTGAGTCCTTCCCGGCTACAAATGCAGAAAACTGATCTTCCATCTGTAAAAATTTGTACTTGGAGAACAAGAAGTTTTAATTATGCGAATGAACTATACGTATGGATCTCTTGTGTGATTGAAGGGTTCGAATGAATTCAATCTTGCGATTGGATTCAATCGTGCGTATGAACAAGGCGAATGGACTCACACGACTGGAGTTATTCAGTCGTGCGAATGGACAATGAAAATGTAGATACATGTGTACCTAGTTTCTGAGCTTAATGTAATATGTCTTTATTGTCTTACACATATGTAATAGATTGGATGCTTAATGAAATACAAATGTTCGGTTATGCTTATAATGTTTATTATTTCATTAATTAGTAGTTTAACGCTTATTGAATTGACTATATATGTTTGTGGTTGTATGAACTAATATTAATAGTGTAATGATTAATAAATATATTCAAACTTAGTAATATGAAGTTCTCATGCGAATGGCCCATGCTAATGGACCGTACGCATGAATGACTTCATGCTAATGGTTCAGTCGCCCGAATGAAACCCTAACCTATAAATACCACCTAATTCGTGGAAAAATGTAATAATTAAGAACACATCGACTACATCCGTACCGTAGCCGTCCAGAGACCTTTAAGAACATGTTCCAAGTTCATAGATCGCAATAGATCGATTCCAAATCGTTCTTAACGTTTAGATTCAATACATAATTGTTTCTACGTGCGTTCTCACTGATTGGATCGCCAATCAAATAGGATTCCGCACTATTTGATTCGGTATACACGTATTTTAGTCAGTATTTCGTTCAATAGGCGATCCTAACAAGTGGTATCAGAGCTTTGGCTCTTGATTTACGTGTGATTCAATCGTTTTTTATACAAAAATTGTGTTTTTTTCAACTAAAAACACAATCTTTTTGTGTCAAACGGTGTCTTAGACGTCTCCTGTTCATAAAGTTTAGTTTTTTTGGCATACGGCAATTAGGGTTAGTGAAAATTCGTGTTTTTGCGGCCAAAACACGTTAAACCTGCGAATTTTCAAAATCCAGCAGCTTCAGTCACACGATTGACTCAATCGCACGACTGAATTCATACGCTTCCCTCATATGCACGATTGGACTCATTCGTACCTCCATTCGTACGACTGAGCAGTCTATTTGCATTGTTCAACCGCATCTGTTCATTCGCCCGACTAAGCCATCCGCCTTAGTTCAGTCGCATGATTGAACCAACCGCATTGTTCAATCGCCGTAATAGCCCAATCGCACACCTTCATCCGCAAAAGTGAAACAGTTGTTTCCAAAGACTAAAGTTATAGCAATGGAGGACCAATACTCAGCACTCACAGCAGGAAGAGACTCACGTATTCTGAATTTACTGCCACTGGAGAATGAAGTGGGGAATCATAATAAACCCCCTAAGCTGATCATGTTAGACGAATACCCACAATGGAAGCAACGTTTCAAGATCTACTTAAACGGAGTAGATCCCAATCTATGGGAATCTATAGAGACGGGGTACAGCATGCCAGTAGGAGCTGATGGTGTCAAACTTACATTGGGTGGCATGACTGATGGACAAAAGGTCAAATACAATGCTGAGAAGAAAGTCTATGCTTTGCTTACACAGTCAATTTCGAAGGATATTTTCCATCAGTTTTCTGAGTATACTCAAGCAAAGAAATTATGGGATGCATTGGAGAAGAAATATGACGGGAACACATCACTAAAGGCCATAATGGCTAAGGCTTTGAAGAAGGAGTTTGACAACTTCTCTTCGATGGGTAAAGAAAGCCCGGATGATGTATCGATAGGTTCTACCACTTGTTGAGTGAGATGCACACTCATGGAGTAACGACGTCAATGGAAGACAAAGTGTCAAACTTTGCTGATGGTTTGCCAGAAAAATGGGTGTCGTTTGTCTCCAATCTCAGACAGAATGGAATGCTTACGAAGTTAGATATAAATGACTTCATTCTGAAGCTGAGAAAGGAAGAGATGAGGATGAAGTATAGAGCCCAAAAGTCTACCTATGATCAGAATCCAGCACTGTACAATGTGACTCCTCAAGCCAAAACATCTGGAGCACCACTTCAGACAACTTTTTTCAAGTTCAGCTGATTCTTCTCAAGCCTCTACTTCAAGGTCAGAAACATCAGGGTCGTCTGGTATCCAATACGTTGTACCTGAAGCCAATGCAGCAAAACTAAAGACTGAAAATTTTGGTAATGTGACAGTTGAGATAGCTAAAGAGCACATGGATCTCTTAGCTACAGTAGTCCACTCCTATCATGGACTAATTGCTGGTAAAATTGGGAACTGCCATCTGGCTGATGAGGATTATGAGCAGGTGGATGAAATAGAGCTGGAACGGATGGATATAATGTGGGCCTTAGCGAGTGCTGTCCGACGAGTTAAGAAGTTTGTCAAGAAGACCGGACAGAACTTGGTTGCAACTAAGGACACTACTTTTGGATTTGAAAAGACCAAGGTGACCTGTTTCAACTTTGGCGAGAAGGGGCACTTTAAACGTGAGTGCGTGAAGCCTAAGAAGACTGGAAACAGGAATCCTTTCTCATCCTTTAATCTTCAGGATAAACTCACTAGTAGTCCTACTTCGTCAAGCAAGGATCCTAAAGACTTGACGGCTCATGATGATGAAGGACAAGATTGGAGCTTTCGGTTTGTCTCACCGGGAGAATCCAACATTGCTAGCGTGGAGGATATAGATGACGATTCATCTAGTGAAGGAGATATTGTAGTGGAACTTGCGATGTCCAACACTGAAGAGACTGCACCAGTGGTCAACTACCTGCCTGAAGAAGGAACAACTACAACAATGTCAGAATCACACAAAACCAGAAACACCAGACTCTGCTCTAATGGCAGATTCATCTGCACCTCCTCAGGTAAATACTACTGACCAACTTTTTGATAATCATGCTTGTTCTGATTGTAATAAACTTAGGGAAAGCATAGATTTAAAATTTGCTAGGTTATTAGATCATAATGATAGCTTAGTAAAGGACTTGCAACTGTGCACTGAAGCTAATAGAGTACTAAAACAAAATGAGCACAGTTACAAAGAAAAGATAGACCTTTTTAACAAACAGCTTAGGGAAACAGAAGTAGTTGCCCTTAACCAAGCTAATGACATTAGGTACTATCTTAACTCCCTAGAAGACACTAAGAAACAGAAAGAAGTATTAGAAGTAGAAGTTAATTCGTTAAAGCAAAACCCGCATAGTTTGACAAGTTCGTCCCATACTGTCCAACACTTAGTGAGAGAGCGTAATAATGGGGAGGGATTGGGATATAAAGTGGTTCCACCACCACCTGAGGCCTTGATGAACACCAAAAGTAAACCAATCAATAACAATTCAATCAAGGATCATATGGTGTCCACTCCTCTTGTAAGTGATCCAGATTCCACATGTAAATTAAAAAATCTGGAACTAAAAAAAAGGAGGCCACGTCAATGGCAAAAGGTAAAATGCCTTGTGTTAATCTGGAAAAAGAGTTTGAAAAGGTTAATATAAAGTTTGGTTCAAATCTGAACCTAAAAAGACCATTAATGTTAACCAATCACGTGCATCATGTCAAAGTCCAGGTAAACAAAATGGAAAAGATGTTAAACAAGGTAAAGCAATTAAATTTGTAAAACCAGACTATACATCTCAACAAGAAGTGTCTCAATCCAAACAGAGTAAGGTCACACGTGTGACATACACTTCTCTAAAAAAACAGTTAAATCGTAAAGTTGAAAGCATATCATGTTACAGCTGTGGAGAGTATGGACACATTGTGTCTAATTGTCCTTACTATCAGACATCAAGGAGAAAAGTTGAACTTTAGGACCCAAAACCTAGCTCTTTTAAGAGGAACTTAGTGACGCCACCTAGAAGGGCTACCGAACCTAAAGTTCAACCCATTAGCCAGTCGTCTGTTTATCACAAACAGGCCTTACACAAAGCTGGCTTATGGAAAGACAAATCAATGTCTTTGTCTGATAATAAGAACAAGAAGACATCTGAGCCTCCCTCACCCTCTAAAGGTCAATAGGTTAAATTTATGATGTGTGATGCCTCAGGGAAACCCAAGCCAATAAAGGCTTGGGTCCCTAACCTGAACTAATGTTTTCAATTGAATGTGTAGGGTGTTCGCTATAGTGCTGAAACAAACACATGGATTGTCGATAGCAGAGCATCCAGGCATATGACAGGGAACAGGGCTCTCTTATCAAATGTCAAACAAATCAAACGAGACCATGTTTCATTTGCTGGAAACAAAGGTGGGTATATCATAGCTCAAGGGGAGGTGGGTAATCAGAAAGTGAAGTTTGACAAGGTAAACTACGTTCAACAACTTCAAAATAACTTGCTTTCTATTTCCCAAATATGTGATAAAGGTTTTAAAGTAGTATTTGCCAACAAGAAGTGTTATGTCCTGAAAAAGGACTATGTGATCCCGGAGGACCAAGTCTTAATGTCTGCGTCAAGATATAATGACCTGTATGTCTTGGATCTATCATAGGCCTCCACAACGGATCGTGAAGTTCAATGCTTCTTATCAAAAGCTAATGAGAAGGATCTATCTCCTGGCATAGGAGAATGGGACACATTAATCCACGGAAGATGAATCACTTGATCCAGAATGACTAGTGAGAGGAGTTAACATCAAAAACTTCCAACTTCCAGATTTCTGTGTTGCTTGCAAGAAGGGCAAACAGACGAAGAAGTATCAAAGGAAAATAAAGTTCATTCAATAGAACTTCCTCTTGAGCTTCTTCACATGGATCTGTTTGGTCCAGTCAGTACAAGAAGCATCGCAGACGACTTGTACTGCTATGTAGTTACTGATGACTACTCAAGATTCTCTTAGGTAATGTTTTTGACATCCAAATCAGAAACATTTGAGTCATTCAAAGAATTAGCAACTACACTGGAGTCCCTCTACAAGCTGAAGGTACGTCAAGTGCGCTCAGACAATGGAACTGAGTTCAAGAACCAATGGATGGAGGCTTACTACAAGGAAAAGGGAATTGTGCACCAGTTCACCTCTGCCTACACTCCTCAAATGAACGGCATTGCTGAAAGGAATAATCAAAGCTTGATAGAGACGGCACAAACAATGCTAGCAGACTCGAAACTGCCTATCCAATTCCGGAACGAGGCCGTTGTAAATGCGTGTTACACGTTGAATCGGGTTCTGATAGTTAAACACCATGGCAAGACATGTTACGAGTTAATACAACAACGTAAACCAAATCTATAGTATCTCGAGTCGTTTGGCGCACCGTGCACCCTACTGAAGAAGACTCGGGAGGGAAAATTCAGCGAGAAGGCTAATAAAGGTATCTTTCTAGGATACAACATACTGAACAAGAGAGTTTACAACAACTCAATGGGTCAAGTAGAAGTGTGGTGTAATGTTGATGTTCAGAGATACACCACTTCACCTGCTGGAAAAGGACCCGCTTTCTTTTTCGACTATGATGGATTCTTCAAATCATTCAACATACCACTCTCCACTTCTGACGACGAGTTGGCAACCAAGATGATGTATGATGTCTTGAACACACCGGCTCCAGATTCTACATCATCCGGTTCACAAGGTAGCTCATCTAACAACTCAGGGGGAGCACTTGAAGATAGTGACTCCTCCTCTAATGAAGAAGCTGTGGAGAATGATTCGAACAACCAAGAGGAATAGGTTCCTTCTACCACAAGTCCACAAGCATCTGATGTGAGCCTTCGGAACCTCATACTCCTACTGCATCAGTTCCAGAACCTAACGTTCATAATCTTGATTCTGTGGTAGTTGTTCCAACCACTCCTAGATCATGCTTAAATGTCTATCATCCTTTGGATAATGTCATTAGAGATGTCAGATCAGGAGTTCAGACCAAAAATCAGTTGTATTCAGTTGATTATGCCTCGGTGATGGAAAATGGATACCTTCATGATGGTGCATATCATTGCTTTGTGTCTCAGTTTGAGCCAAAGTATGTAAGCGAAGCCCTGAACGATGAGGCATGGGTGAGTGCCATGCAAGAAGAACTTCTTCAGTTCAAGAAGTTAGGTGTATGGACTCTAGTGGATAGACCTAAAGGTGCTAAGGTCATTGGCACCAAATAGGTCTTGAAATGCAAGAAAGATGATCAAGGTGTGATCATCAGAAACAAGGCTCGACTTGTAGTTCAGGGATTTCGACAAGTCGATGGAATAGATTACAATGAAGTGTTTGCACCCGTGGCAAGAATGGAAGCCATCCGCATCTTCCTTGCCTATGCATCATATATGAAGATTAAAGTTTATCAACTGGATGTGAAGAGTGCATTCCTTCATGGTGAAATCCGAGAGACAGTGTACATTAGTCAACCTGAGGGATTTGAGGATCCATATCATCGGGACAAAGTTTATAAACTCGACAAGGCTTTATACGGGCTTCATCAAGCTCCCAGAGCCTGGTATGAGAAACTCTCAACTCACCTTGTGAAACACAGTTTTCGTAGAGGTGTAAATGATTGCATGCTGTTCATCAAAGAAAAGGATGGAGATTTACTGCTGGTCCAATTTATGTAGATGACATAATCTTCGGTTCCAAGAACGAAGACTTATGTAAAGAGTTTGAAGCAGTAATGAAAGCTGAGTTTGAAATGAGTGCCATGGGAGAGATGAAATTCTTTCTCGGGTTAAAGGTGGATCAGACACCAAAGGGAATATTTCTACATTAGAAAAATTATGTAGGAGATATTCTTAGTCGATTCGACATGGAGAATGCTTCCGCAACTGGGACTCCACTTGCTACAAACCATGATGTAACAGCCGACGAGACTGGTGATCTGGTTGATGCCACCATGTACCGAGGAATGATTGGATCTCTCATCTACATCACTGCCTCAAGATCTGATATCATGTATGCGACATGTCTATGTTCAAGATATCAGGCGAAGCCAAAAGTTAACCATCTAATAGGGGTCAAAAGGATATTTGGTTATCTGAAGGGTACATCAACACTTGGGTTGTGGTATCCTCATGACGATGACTTTGAGCTTATGGCGTATAGCGACTCAGATTACGGAGGCTGCAAGATGAACTACAAGTCTACATCAGCAGGATGTCAATTCTTTGGGAGAAGATTAGTGACCTAGAAGTGTAAGAAGCAGACCTCGGTTGCTTTGTCAACCTGCGAAGCCGAATATGTTCCGCTGCAAGTTGTTGTTCACAAATCATATGGATTCAACAGCAAATGCGGGATTACGGTTTGAAATTCTCTTCTACTCCTATTTTTGTTCATAACTCTGCTACAATTGCAGTAACTAAAAATCCGATCCAACATCCTAAGACCAAACACATCGGAATAAAATATCACTTTATACGTGACTGTTTTGAAAAGAACCTAGCCAATGTGGTAAAAATAAATACTGATTTTCAACGCGCTGACCTCTATACAAATGCTTTTGATACACCACGTTTTCTATATTTGTTAGAGGTCAACGGCATTAAAAAGAAAAGTGATGTAATTCCTAAAGATGACCATGTGTAGTCCGTTGCGTATAGTCAAATTTTCTTTTACTTTATTTTATTTTATTTACGTTATTTTATGCTTTAATTAAATTGATGTTATTTCTTAGCCTATTAAAATCCTAAAACCGTAAACGTTTACGGTTTCAGGATTTTAGGGGGAGAATAGGTTTAGTTAGTAACACTAACAAAAAAACGAAGGAGAAGGAGAGGCTAGCTGATAGAAATTAGAACGTATCTGTGATACTAATTCAACAACTTTGGAAAATGATAGTACACAGAAACAAATCAATTGGAACTTTAAAAATTTAAATTGAATAAGATGCAAAATTCAAAGTATAAGTCTGTGTAGTCTGAGCAATATAAAAGGAGAAATGATAGTAAAACTGGTTACTACTAAGGTAACACAAAGAAAGTAGACCTAGAGGTTGCTAGACAACATATGATATGTTGGTAGATTCAACACAATAGATGATTAGACCTTGTTGGTGATGTCAAGAACAAACTAAGTTGTTCAACTGACTGTGGGTTCCCATCTTATCACTGGTTAACACAATCAGTATTTCCATAAGGGGTGACGAGCAAATAAATGCCACAAATATGTGCGGATGACCATAAAAAGAGCAAAGCACGAAAAAAAAAAGAAAAATAAACACAATCAAGCTAATAACTTATGTTCTTAGTGCGTTATGTGCAAAAGAAAAAATAAAGATGCTCTAATAAGAAGATAGGTTGTGTGCCTCTCTGCTGTACGATGGCACTGACCTGAGGATAAGCATAACCTAGATATTCTAGAATTCATTGTTGTTTACCGCCTCTCTACTATGCGATGGCACTGACTTGAGGCTTGGCTTATCTTTGAAAGCTCTAAGAATAGTTTCTTCTTGTCAAAATACTCGTAGACCGCTCAAAAATCACCTGAGGAATGTTGATTACCATATAACCGTGGGCTCCACAATATTGGTTGAAATAATTAAACCTTAAACTATCATCAATCTATGTCGAAAGTTTGTGTTTGGATTTAAGAGGACAAGTATATTGACAATCATCGTGGCTACAATTCTTGAAAGTCCAAATCAATATGGGGATCTAATAGTACTAGTATGATTTCCTAAGATTGCTAATGACTCTAGATGAAAAACAAGAATAGAGCATCAAAAGGTTTTGATAACATGTCCCGAATGATTTGAATTCCCTGTATGATTCCAAATTGAATTGATCCATTTATGGTCAAAATGAATTGAAGCTGCCTTTTCAGAAAATGAATTCTTTAGATTTATATCTTAGGATTTCCCCTCACAAAACCACAAAAACATGTCTTAGTTTTGGATTCCAGTTTTATTTCTTTTAGTTTGTTTAAATTTTGTCAATTTAGTTGTTAAACATCAGACTATAGCATGGAATACAATAGAGGTTTTAATCACTTAAAAGGGTCACGTTTGAGGTGACCACCCATGTTTTCAAATGTAAAATGAGTCACGTCTGAGGTGACAAATTGTTTTAAAAGGATCACGTCTGAGGTGATCAAAAGTCTTCAAGTTAAAAGGATCATGTCTGAGATGATCAATTGCTTAAAACATGTAATCAATATATTAAAGGGTGTAAATGTCAAATGGTCATAAAGTCAAAATCATGAGTATGATCCATTCGCACAACTGGACCATAAGTATGGACCAACCGTACGAATGGACAATACTTATTCCCCAGATAGCCGAATGGAGCATGAGTATGAACCATTCACTCGAATGGCTTGCCAGTTTGAGCCAGTCGCCTGAATGGAGCTGTGCGAATGAGTCAGTCGCCCGACTGAACCCACGTCGGTTGACTGAATGTGATCTACTGAACCAATCACACGACTGAGGTCCAATCACCCGAATGAATCGAGCGAATGGGTCTAGTCGCCCGATTGAAATCAGATTCAGTATAAATAGGGCCATAGTCGATCACATTCAACTCATCACCCCAATCGCCCTAAAATCGCACAGCCTACCGTTACTCTGCCAAAATTTCCTCTGACCCAAATTGATTACATATTTTGATATTCTGACATTCGTTGGTGTTTATACAGGTAAAGTGCGGTGTGACCGTGCCAAAAACTCCATCGATTTATCTCCAAAATCGAGTCATTGGGACCTTGCAAGAACCGAAACAATTATTGGACAAATAACCTAACTAAACTAAGTAAAATGTTGAAATTAAGGTTATAAGGTTATTAGTAAAGTGATTGCGAATCTAATGAACCAAAACACAACGTCTAATTCTAAGTTTTGGACCAAATTCGATTTTCAGTTGAACGAATAGTGGAACATGCGACTGGACACACAGATGAACTACAATCGCACGATTAAACTGAACGAATAACTCAATCGGCCGAATGAGTGATATGAATGAGCTCAATCGGCCGACTGAACCAATCGCATGCTCAGTCACCCGATTGAACTCAGTCGCATGCTCAGTCAACCGACTGAACTCAATCGCATGGTTCAGTCACATGATTGAACCAGACTGAATTCAACCAGGTTAATTTGAACTGAACTTTGTTGTGTGGTGTTCTAATGTCTATCTGTCTTGTGTTACAGATTGATGGCTGACAGGTGGTCCATCAACCTAAGCACAACATATGTGCTCATTTAGATGCCACTACTCGGAATGGTGCCAAGTTTGCGGGGATCATTGCTTTCCTTAAGAGATCCAGGATCTACAGGGCTATATCCACACCGTGCACTCCCTATAGGTCTATTCAACAGGTCTTTGGGAGGGGGCATCGGTTGACCGCTCACATGAGCCGTACAACATCAGAAGTTCTATTTTTGGGATGGATATAGAGATTACTGCTGAGGATATACGAGGGGTACTTGGTTTGGGTGACGATGCAGACCACCCTAGCAGGCTTCACCCTCTGACAGTCAGAGGGTGCTTCTTAAGGATGAAGTACGTTGGGGATATCAATCCAGGGGGGCTCAACAAGAGCAACCTGTGTCCCCAGTACAAGTACTTAGCACATGGCATCCTTAAGTGCTGACTTCGAGAAAGGGGTGGGTTTGATGATCTGTTAGACCAGATTCAAAATGCCTGTGTGGCACTGGTTCTGAACCACCCTTTCAGCTTCTCGAGCATGATTTCTTACTTGATAGAGATCTGGAGGCTAAGGGCAAAGAGGGTTTTTGCATGTACCCTAGGTTTCTCCGGATGATTTTTGATGAGAAGCTGCCCACACTGCCAAGGAGAGCCACGACGCTGTGTCGTTGAGATTATGGATGACACGACACTTGGACGCATGAAGGTCTACCGGGGAAAGCAGGTAAAACCCCCGGTGAAGAGACCCTTCGGGCATCTCGCCCAGGCTGATTATGTGGCGTCGGGTAGGCGAAAGTGGCGCCATGAGGAGAGTGACTCAGATGTTGAGCAAATTGCTCTTCCATCTGACGACTCCGACGATTACGGTGATATAGGCGGAGACTCCAGGCCCGCTTCTTCGAAAGGACCTACTACACATGTTACTCATTCACCCCCTACACATCCAGATGCCACCACAGCCAGCTTTCACCAAGACTTCTGTCCTCTCGATGAGGAAGAAGAGAGTGATGAGGAGCCTCTAACAAGGACTGTGGACAGCCGAGTGGTTGCCACAGAGAGAGGTTTGAGGGTGGTTGGTGGACGCCCAGGGGAGTCCGGGGAAGCTGCTGCTGATACAGATCCCATATATGCCCCGGACCCTCCTAGTAGCCAAGGGGAGCCTTAGTGTCTAGAGGCACAAGGAGGAAGAGGATGGCTCACCCATATGGTAAGAAGGGGAAGCGACTAAAGTTACCTTGACCTCTTCCACCACCACAGCCACTACCTCAGCCACACATCCACCACTACCATTACCACTGCTACTACACCACCAGCCACCATCTCTACCACCTACCACACCACTACCACACCCACTCTACCATTTAACCACATCCACTCCACCTCTATTACAGCTCATCCACCACCACCTACATCTATACCCCCAATCTTCACCACTGCCACCACCACCACCATTAGCCACCAAGCAGGACCATCATCTTACCCCTCCTTTCCATCTGGATCATCTCTACCTCCTAGTGGGGTAGAGGAACAGATCTCAGCCCTGAACTGTATGGTGTTGAAGCTGCTAGCAGTCGATGACGAGAAGACTGCTCAGATTCGTCAGCTAGTAGAGCTTACTACTGCACAATCTCAGCAGATATCTCAGCAGGTACAGCTGATTGAGCAGCAGGAACAGCAGATGGCTGCCCAGAGTTCAGAGATGTCCCAACTCCTGGAGCAACATGTCCACTCAGCAAAACGGATAGAGGAGTTGTAGGCTACTAACAAGACATAATGTTGAGGCTCAAGGATCAAAAGAGAGCCACTAAAGATCAGAGAAGGAGATGGAGATGATGGTGATGATGATGACAGTGATGATGATGATGATGATGATGATGATGATGGTGATGATTAAGGGGATGATACTGATGCAGGTGATGATGTTGATGAAGGTGATGATGATGATGATACATCTACTGCGGGTGCCACACCAGCAAGTGAAAGGAGGACCAAGAAAGCTCAAGACCAAGGTGCCTCTACATCAGCCCCGTCAGTAGAGGAACACATGATACAAGACAAGAGTAATGCTTACTTGTTTATGTTATTTAAAAATCATGTGTAATTGAATATTGTATCAAACTAATGTATATAATGTTTATATTTTGTTAATGTGTTTCTGTTTTGATTATTGACTAATGGTTGATGTGTTACATGTTTAAATCAAGCAGATCCAAATTATGAAAGAGATGAATACGACGTTGCTCCCCTTCAGCAGGTCAAGACTCAACGAACAATGATTCTTGATCTGCAAGGATAGTCAGGAGATCCGTGAGTTACACCCCTGAAGAAGGGGAAATAATTCATGATCTCACTGATGAGCAACTGGCCGAAATGTTCAAGCTCAATCCTGATGAGATTGTCAAGGACGCTCTAACCTTTGAAGTAACCAGTGATGATGAGCTGAATGATATAGATGAGAAAACGATTAAGGACGTCACTGCAGAGCACTATCCAGACTATGCTGACAAAGAGGGAAATGTGGTCCCCAATCTGGGTGATAACCTGGTCAGTGATACGTTTGAGATACTGGATTAGATGGAGCAAGAGTCCGAGAAGATTGAAGAACAAGCCCAAGCCTCAAACGCCGATGTCAACTTCAGAAAGGCTGAATGGGCTGCATGTTTTGAGGAGATCCGAGCCCAACACGCGCTTCAAAACCGAATGTCTACACCAAGCTCTACAAAGTGAAGAAGCATCACAAGGTGTTAGGCAAGATTATCCCGTGGGCCCATTTTGAGGATCTGAATGTTTATGCGGTTAAAGAGAGAGAAGGGTATTGAGTACTTTAGATTCCCACACGATCTAAAGACTCTACCTGGTTTTGAGCTCAACCAGCTGGCCAAACTGAAGCTATATATGCTGACCAAAGAAAGATGTCAGGCTGGTTTGAGGCTGCATTGAAGAGAGAGTACCACACCAGGTGGGTCAACTTCAAACCTTAACAACCTACAAGGTATATCAGATGGTCTGAAGTTGATGCCATAACTGGAAAGCCAAAGATAATGCTGAAGTGGAGTCCTCCATGCACGATGTAAAGAATCCCTCTAAGGGAAATGCCACATGACTTCACTCCACACTTTAAGTGGTGGTACTATGATTGGAGAACAGGGGAGGCGGTCAAGTTTTGAACAGAGAGGGCAGAATGGATACTATCAGGGTATTTGACCTAATGTGGCTTACCAACTTGTCAGGTGAAGAAGATGTTACACTTTATACAAGTGGCCACTGTTCTATGACGCGCATGATATTGTACAAGCCCTCCAATTCCAAAATGTGATTAGACTATGCTTTGCATTTGAAATACATGCAGAGTCACAAGAGAGGAGAAGTACAAGAAGTATGAGGAGCTCATGAAGAATGTAAAACAATAGATGAATCTAGGTCCAAGGGGGGGTTTGTAGATACATGTATACCTAGTTTCTAAGCTTAATGTAATATGTCTTTATTGTCTTACACATATGTAATAGATTGTGTACTTAATGAAATACAAATCTTGGTTGTGCTTATAATGTTCATTATTCATTAATTAGTAGCTTAACGCTTAATGAAAGGACTATATAGGTTTGTGGTTGTACGAACTAATATTAATAGTGTAATGATAATAAATATATTCAAACTTAGTAATATGAAGTTCTTATGCGAATGGCCCATTAATGGACCATACGCATGAACAACTTCATGCGAATGACTCAGTCGCACGACTGAACCAGGAGACTGGATCAGTCGCACGAGTATAGCATGAGATCGACTCAATCGCACGACTGAACACTCACTCGTACGAATGAATCAACCACATGGCTCAATCGCACGACTGAACCATGCTAATGGTTCAGTCGCCCGAATGAGAAACCCTAACCTATAAATACCACCTAATTCGTGGAAAACCGTAAGAATTAAAAACACTTTGACTACATTTGTACCCTAGCCGTCCAAAGACCTCTAAGAACATGTTCCAAGTTTATAGATCGCACTAGATCGATTCCAAATCGTTCTTAACGTTTAGATTCAATACATAATTGTTTCTATGTGCATTCTCACTGATTGGATCGCCAATCAAATAGGATTCCGCACTATTTGATTCGGTATACACGTATTTCAGTTAGTATTTCATTCAATACTCGATCCTAACAACGGATGAGACAATCGTGCGGATGGACAATGCGGATGACTCGATCGTGTGGATGGACAATGCGGATGACTCAATCATAAGAATAGAAAATTCGTACCACTCAATCGCACGAATGGGCTATTCGTGCGACTGAAGGCTGCTGTGTTTGAAAATTTTCGAATTATGACACTTTGACACGAATTACGATTTACCTAGAAACCCTAATCTGTCGTATGATAAAAAAACTTCAACCTTGATGCCTGGAAACGTTGAAAAACACCCGTGGACTCAAAAAGATGACTCTTTTGAGTTAAAACATGAGTTCTGACATAATTCTAATTGAATCAAATGCAAAATCAAGAGCCAAGGCTCTGATAGTACTTGTTAGGACCGTGTACGTACGGAATACTAACAGATTCTGCATTTATACCGAATCAAATAGTGCGGAATCCTATTTGATTAGTGATCCAATCAGTGAGAACAATTACCGATCGATATAAGATTGAAACTAAACGTTATGAACGAATAGAGATCACCCAGGAATGATCTATGAAGTTGGACAGGCTTCCTTGGACGTTCCAGATGGCTAGGGTTCGTGTATTATGAAGTATTCTCTTAATTGTTACGTTTTTCCATGAATTAAGTGGTATTTATAGGTTATGGGTTTCCAATCGTACGAGTCGTGCGACTGAATCATGCGATTGATCCATACGCACGATTGAAGGTTCAGTCGTGCGACTGAGTCAATCTTATGTCTCAATCGTGTGACTGATCCAGTCTCCTGGTTAAGTCGTGCGACTGGTCCATAAGCATGATGTATGAGCGTATGGTCCATTCGCATGAAGACACATATGACTAGGTTGAACACATTTTTCAATCATTATTGACTAAGAACCATGCACAACAACCTCAAACTTATATGGTAAGTTCATTATATTTTAACACACAATAATACTATGAAATATTAAACATTATAAACGTCAACCACATATTATATTTCATTTAACTCATTCATTACATATGTGTAAGACATGAAAGATATTTACATTAAGTTCATAAACTAGGTACATATATATCTGCAATCATGATAAAGGAGGTGATAAGAGATCACCTAAGAGGCAGAAGATAGAACAATTGAAAGATATGCCTCCTGGATAGCCAAGTAGATCTGGGAAGCCTGTAGGGGAAGAAACATTGGCTATGCTTCCTTATACATCACCTACTTCTAGATTTGAACGTTATAGGAAAGACCAAATTTGCATCCTAAAGGGACCAAATCTAAATTTTTTTGTGAGTTACTAATCATATCTTTGATCCAGATCCAATAAAGATGATTGATCAAGATACCGTTAATAAACCATAGGATATTTTCCTTATTTCTTGGATTGACATTAAGGAAAATGAGTCAAAACCCATGACCATCCTACAAGATATAAAACTAAGAAAATAGTGAACTGACAAGTTTGAAGTTGAGAGTTTTCATGGAATATATATATCATTGAACATCAAGACACATCATTGGGATCGTTAAGAATTTGAGCGATGTAAGATCCTCGTGTACTTAAAGATCAAAATAAGCTACAAAATCATAACCTTTTGATGTTTATGATAAGACAGTCTGTGAAACAAAACCAAATTGAGACTTACCTGGGAACCTTCTTGTTTTTAATCTATCAGAATGAGGAATCTCTTAGGTCCAAGAAAACTAAACATGGATAACATATAACTTAAGGCTTGGTTTTGCATAGAAGAATTCACTAAATATTAAGCATGAATACCTACTATAATTCTTCTTCGTAGGTATATAAAATCATGATAATCATCATGATACTATATCAAGAATATGAGTCATAAGATTGAATATTCAAGAGGGCATTTCTTTAATTAGATGTCTACATATGTCTATTTTGTGAAAATTTTGATGCCAATTACATTTCAACTATCTTGTATTTTATTTGTACACCAAACATGTGGAGACCGGCACATCATACTAACAGCGCACACAGATATTATTATTGCAATGGATGTAAGATGAATTTTACCAAATATCACATGGAATTTTTTTACGATTGGTAACCTAAGAATTTTACCTTTCAAATTTTAGTGACTAGTCTATTAAATTATAAACTAAACTTGGTATTTATGTTTGTGACTAAGACATGTTACACAGGATCGTTATTATTTATATGTATTATTGAACGAATTTAGATGACGGTTAAGGTAGTGGATGGTGATGTTACTTAACTGTGAAATGATGGTTGATCCTACAAAAATAACCTCCTCTAACTATCATAATTAACATTGTATCTATACTTGGTCTCTTGCAACAATAGAGGATTAGCAAGATAATCAAATTCCTACTTTGTTTAATCCTCTAAATATTTTGTGCAATCCTACAACAATCTTAGTATTTGATGGTTGTATTGGTCTAATATTTCGAATCGAAGAAAGGTTAAATTTCATACTTTCGGACAAACATTTATGATCTTTATCAACATTAATTCAATATGGTAGGAGACAAAGAATTTAAAAAACTACCCATGTTCAACGATTATGTTACTATTATATAGAACCAGGGCATGTAATTCAATGTTACCGGGTGAAATTGTCACACCCTCAAATTCTACCTGCGGGGTTTCATCGCGAAGCGTGTGACAAACCAGGATCTCAGACTCGGTCATATCAAACGATATCATATGAATTTAAATAACATTTAAACTTTAAATCAGAGTAAAACATAGTTGTAATAATAACCGGTGCGGAAGCAATTAAATAAAATTTTAAACCAATACTATAAGTCGTGCAAAATACAACGCCCAAATAAAATGTTCAAGGCAAGAAAATGAGTTTGTGATGAATGTCCCGAGTGAATCCTTAGCCAAGCAATCTAATAATAAGCGTTCTATGATATGAGAAAATATACTAAAATGTGTCAACATAAAGTTGGTGAGTTTACTAAAACGTGTCAACATAAAGTTGGTGAGTTCATCGGTTTAATAACAGATAATATGTTGGAAAATGTTCGCATGGTAAAGTAATATAAGAATATCGATAGGTAGCTAGCCTATAATCAAGTTACTTAGTGTTTCAAACCAAAGCTGACTGTTTGTAAGTGTTGCATTTTCACAACGTCTAACACAAACGGTGGCAAAATGTTAGGTCAATAAAACACCCGTTCGACCTCCGGTCGAGTTAGCACGACTAATGCGGGTGGGGTTGTTAAACCCATTAGTACCACTCAAATTTACCTCGCTACTTGTTACTAACTGTTCGAGAATATAAGGGCTTTCATATATGTTTGCACTAACATAACAAACGATAAACAATAATACTAGAAACCATTTAGAAATAAAATTTGCATGTTTCTCCCCCAAAAGGAAGTAATACAAACATTGATTATAGTAACATGTAATCACAACAATAAAATGCACACACTTTAAATATATATATATATATACATATATATAAATATATATATATATATATATATATATATATATATATAATATATATATATATATATATATATATATTATATAGGAGAGATCAAATGAAAACCACCTTTATAATTGAAAACCATTTTCAACCAATCATAATTTTTAATATATATGTTTTTATTTTATTAAAAATGGTATTTTTGTAATCTTACAATTAACATAATTATGGTATTTTTAATTATATTTGACTAAATCCTTCTTTTCTCACTCTCAATTTGAATTTGTTATATCAAATCATCTTATATTGATTCAATTAAACAAATTTTAAAGATAAATTTTGCTCCCCATCAAGAACCACCATCTAAAGTGCCTCACCATTGACTTACCACCAGCCACCATAAATTTTTAAAGCTTGCAAACCCGTAGATGTCACCCATTAAACCTTATCGTCGTCGCCTACCACCACCGACTTCATTAGTGTCGGCAAAGATCTATTGCAACACATCCTTTCTTCTTTGTTCTTTGAAATATCAATTTCCATCATCATCATCATCACTTCTCAGTTACATATATATTTACAAGATGAAGATAACTATGAATTTATGAAGAGAAGTATTCGAGTAAAAAGAAGATGAATTGAAGAAGACAATTATTGATTCAAAGCATGTGGGATACGTATATGTAAGCATGATGAAAAAAACAGAAACCTAAACCTAATGAGAAAGACGGACACAAAGAACGTGGCGATTTTTAATTTTATCATAACCATGTTTATGTAACATATAGGTAACTCTATTGTTACATATATGTACCTCTGTGTTGTTTTCGTATATGTAACTCTATTATTTTAATGTTATATAACTTTACTATATGCATGTGTAAGTTTTTTGTTTACATATATGTACTTCTTTTTGTTACGTATATGTAAGTTGGACTTGTATTCACACACACATATATACACATTTTTAGGTTTTTTAATGGTTTTCGTTGTTACTATATTTTGTTACATATATGTACTCTTAAAAATGTTTCTAGCATTAAAAAATTGGTTTAAAAAATATATATGTAACTCATGCTAGTTTTTCATACAGGTTTGTTAACAGTGATACATATATGTATGATAGTGTTACATATACGTAACACACAATGTGTAACACCCCGAATTTCTATTTAAACAAAAGAAAAAGAAAAGTAAATAGAAATAATAGATAATGAGCACAAGTGGAGGGGGATAAAGTGTACATAATACAAAACCTTTTACTTTAAGGGTTAAAGGGGCATGGTCACCCATTTGTTCTTCATCTTCTTCATTCGGCTGAAAGGAAGAAAGAAGAGAGAGAGCCCCGGTTTGAGAAAGAGAGAGGAAGAAGCAGCTGCAAAGGTAAGTCTGCTCTTATATGAGCTCAGTTTCAGCTGGGTTTCGAGTTCTTGACCGAAGTTCTTGGTGTTTAGTGTTTGTTTTCGGGATTCAAGAGCTGAATCAAAGGTGGGTCTCGAACTGGAAGTGTGTTGCTCAAAGGCTGCTCAAGGTGAGTTTCTAGAACCCCTCTTTACTGATTTTCAACGTTTTTGGGGCTATTATGGATACTAAGTAAACATATCGAAAGTAACTATGGGTCTACAGCCTTATGTTCAAAAAGATGTATGTATGTATGTTTTAGTGTTGATTATAGGTTAGTGATGATGTGTACCATGCTTAGGTGCCCTTAGTATGTTAGATCTGTGCTTGGGTATCATTAGAATGATAATCGGGTGATGTTAGTAGCGTAGAAAATATTTCAGAATGTTCTAATGAACATGAACAGTGGTCCATGCGCCCATAGGTGGCTCATGTGCCCAAACAGTGGCCCATGCGCCCAGCATGAGTTGCCAGATGCCTAAGTGTTGGCCATCCGCCCAAGTGTTGGCCATGCGCCTAAATAGTGGCCGATGTGCCTAAGTGTTGGCCATGCGCCCAAGTGTTGGCCATGCGCCCAAGTGTTGGCCATGCGCCCAAGTGTTGCCATGCGCCCAAGTGTTGGCCATGCGCCAAGTGTTGGCCATGCGCCCAAGTGTTGGCCATGCGCCTAAGTGTTGGCCATGCGTCCAAGTATGGCCATGCACCCAAGTGTTGGCCATGCGCCTAAATAGTGCCCATGCGCCCATACTGTTTTACACTTAGAATTTTTATGCTCATGCGCCTAGAAGGTCCCACACGCCCAATTTGGACTTAAGATTTTCTAAGTGGTTTTAAGGGGTAATATGGGGAGATAGGCCTGGTTATGATGTGATGGTTTATGTCTGATATGTGTGTGATGTTACCTGTATGGTGATGGTGTATGTTTATGATTAGGTGTATATTCCTTATTATGTATGTATGTCTTCCCTTGGCTTTACGTTGAACTATAATGAATGTAATGAAGCATTATGTCACGTAAAGTGGAAGATAATAAAAAGAGGAACTAATGAATGAATGCATGCATTAACGAATGAACGAGAACGTGAGAGGCTTGCAAGCGAGGTATAGTGAAGTGCACGGCTCTAAATGCCTTAAGCTCAACCGCGTGAGGTTCAGCTAATCCTAAAGTGTACACGCAAGGGTTCCGGTCTTTGTGGATGACCTTCGGTGTGGTTACCCATTTTGATGGGGGTGTAGTTACCTATTTTGATGGGGGTGTGGTTACCCATTTCGATGGGGGTGTGGTTACCCATTTCGATGGGGGTGTGGTTACCCATTTCGATGGGGGTGTGGTTACCATTTCGATGCGGGTGTAGTTACCTATTTCGATGTGGGTGTGGTTACCCATTTCGATGGGGGTGTAGTTACCCATAATGTTGGGGGTGAATTATATGATGGCTACCCGAGTTACGTATAACTTCGGGGATGTGGCATAAAGCCAAGCATATATAGGAGGTGAGCGACTTTGTGTTGCAACAGACTCGGATAGAGTTCAATCCCTGTGATTGACTCGTATGGGATCTTTGTCGCGTATCCCGGTGCTGTGTTAGTCTTCGGACATGAGTCGGGGGTCTGTGTACAGGCCCCGACACAACATCAGCTTTCGAGCATGAGTCAGGGATATTGCATGAGACAAGATTCGAGTAATGAAGAGTAATGAACGAAAGATAATGTATGAAAGAACCAACGTATGAAATGAACATTAATGAATTATCATAATAATGTACGATATAGACCTGTGTCATTCGACCTCAGTAATCGTGGCTGAGTGTCACGAAGAGGGTAAAGTCTGACCGCATCTAGAGAGAGCAGTGTAAGATAATGTAATACGTTGAATGAATGGAAGTTAACGAATGTAATGATGAAGATAATAAAGATATTATCTGTATGCACGTATGATGTATGATCACGAACGATTATAAAGTATAGTATAATTTTGAAATAAAGTAAAGAACAGTTTTGATGAAAGTAAAGTATGTTTTATTATAAAATTAGAACTCACTCAGCGTCGCTGACTTTTGTATACATGATAGTTGGCAGGTATTTGTTGATGCTGAGGAGTTGCAGGCATGGATGCATAAGCTACTGGGAGCATTTTGAGGCTGGCATCCGTATTTTGATATGTCTTTGTATTTATATGAAAACAAATGTTGTAAATGAATGAAATGAGATGTTTTTAGTTATTAATGAAAGTTTTAAATTCCACTGCAAAATAAATGTATGTTTTATAATGTTTTAAGTGCAGTGAATGACCAACTATGAGGTGCCCGGGAACGGGGCCTTACAAGTTTGTATCATAGCAAAAGTTTAAGTGAATTGGGTAAATATTTTGAAAAAAAAAACCTAATCTTAAACTGAGAATGGGACAAAAAGGAAAAAGATGCCAGTCCTAGTAGCTACGTGCCTGCATGTAAAGGGTTTATGTAAACATTTAAAAGTAAGTTAACGTTAACCAGTATTATGTGCGCATGTTATGTGGCTAGTGTGCTTTTGCGTAGATTTAGATACTGATGTAGTCAGGATAGGAAATGCTTGGGATATGAAAAGTAAAGTAAGTGGCTAATCACAACTGGCCACTGTAATTAGGGACTTACTATACTTGACATAAACTGAGTTATACCTTGAATGACCGTATTGGTGTCTGAATATTATAGTGTGCTAGAAAATGGCTGGGCAGAAATCTTCCAAGGCTCCTAGAGGCAGAGGCCGTCCACGTGTGACCAGGAGTAGTGCAAAGACTCCTAAGATGACCCATGAGAACCCTGAGGTTCATGGCCGGATTGAAGAGAATAAGAATGCTAGTTTGAATGCCTCAGCTAGGGAGGCGATTGCTGAGGAAGTACACCATGTCATGCAGACAGCCTTACCGTCCGTGGTGACTGAAGTCATCAGGGCTGTGAGGAGCGAGGAAAGGAAGGAGAGGAATAGGTCCTCGGGAAGGGGAAAACAACCACAGGCTGAGAGGGCTATCCCAACTGACAAGGAAGAGGGGAAGAAGAGCATGTGCTTGAGGCAGCACAACGCGGTAATTATGGGCATTCTAAAGGTGCAAGCCCCTACCTTTGATGGTAATGGCACTGCTGCTGCTGCTCACCGATGGGTGAGGGAGATAGGGTTGTCCTTGAGATTAGCGAGTGCCGAGAGGACCAGAAGGTGAAGTTTGCCACTCACTCTTTTATGGACTCAGCTTGTGTTGGTGGGACAATATTGTCCAGGTTGAGGGAAGCAGAGCTATTGGAAGGATGAGATGGTCGGAGTTGAAAAGGCTGGTGATTGAGGAATTCTGTCCTCATCGAGAGATGGATAAAGTGAGAGGGAGTTCCTGCAACTGGAGGCGGGAACGATGACCCATTAGCAATATACCACTAAGTTCAACGAGATGGAAAGGCTGGTGCCAGATCAGGTGACGCCTATGTCACGAAAGATCAAGAAGTACATCCAAAGACTGCCGACAGATATCTGCAGACATTTGATCACTGCCCGACTGAGCATGTTTAGGTCAGCGGTTGATTTGGCGGGAAGACTGTATGATGAAAGATCTGTGATGGTGACTGAAGGTAGCAAGAAAGTAAAGGGTGATCAAGATTGTAACGGGAAGCGATTAGGAAGTAGCGGAGCTGCTCCAGGTGACAAAGGTGCACGAGTGGATGATCAGCGTGTGGTCATAACTGATGCGGGGTCGAAAATGTGTGACAAGTGTGGACACATGCACCCTGGGGAATGTAGATTGGGGGCAATGTCTGTTTTCATTGTGGAAGGACCGGACATGTGACGAAGAACTGCGGTATGGGGAGGTGTTATTCTTGTGGTGAGGAAGGTCACATGAGCATGGATTGCAAGAAGTCGAGGGCGGAAGGTTCAGGAGTGAAGAAGATCAGAGGAAGCTAGGACAGACCTCGATGTTGTGTCAGGTACGTTTCTAGTAAACCAACTTTAGCCTCGGTGTTATTTGATTCTGGTGCTAGTAGAAGGTTTTATCACTGCTGCTTACTGTGCTAAGTTTCCTGTTAGTAGTAAGAATATAGATACGCCCTTCGGTGTAGAATTGCCATTAGTAAGTCTACGGGTTACCTAATGCCCTAGAGGATTGCGCGATAGGATTGAGAGAGAGAGCGCTTGTTCCTGCTAGACTATTCAAGACAGGCGTAGGTGGATAGATGTACACCTCTGGGTGAGTTGACCAGTAATCTACGACTAGAACCCCAAGTGTTGCAAGGAGATGGATTGATCAACCGTGCACAACCAGAGTTCGGTGACAACCTACGACAATGAATTATGATGAAGGCTTCGACCAGAAAGCGGATTGCTTGGTTTGGAATCGAGTAAATCTAATACTAAAGTGTAGAGGGTCATTCCCAGTTGGTGCTCAGGTAGGAGAAGTGACACACGATTGGAGCTACCCGATGAGTTAAGTGGAATTCATCTGATGTTCCATGCATCTCGTCTAAGAAAGACCTCAACGATGAGGATATGATCATGTTACCAGAGAACCCTAAGATGGACAAAGTATGCAACCACGAGAAGCAACTGGTGGCCATTACTAATAAGAAGAAGAAAATAGGCTAAGGAGGATGATGTTTCACCTGTGCGGGTGTAGTGAAGCCTAAAGGTATCTAAGTTTAAGTGCAAGATCAAAGAATAAGTGAGACAGTGTTACCCATAAATGTCGAGAAGTGACAGGTTTCGGGGATGGAAACCTCTTTAGGGGGGTAGACTTGTAACACCTCGAAATTCTATTTAAACAAAAGGAAAAGAAAAGTAAATAAAAAGATAAATAATGATCACAAGTGGAGGGGGATAAAGTGTACATAGTACAAAACCTTTTACTTTAAGGGTTAAAGGGGCATGGTCGCCCATTTCTTCTTTATCTTATTCATTCGGTTGAAAGGAAGAAAGAAGAGAGAGAGCCCCGGTTCTAGAGAGAGAGAGGAAGACGCAACTGCAAACGTAAGTCTTCTCTTATATGACCTTAGTTTCAGCTGGTTTCGAGTTCTTGACCGAAGTTCTTGGTGTTTAGTGTTTGTTTTCGGGATTCAAGAGATGAATCAAAGGTGGGTCTCGAACTGGAAGTGTGTTGCTCAAAGGCTGCTCAAGGGGAGTTTCTAGAACCCTCTTTACTGATTTTCAACGCTTTGGGGCTATTACGCATACTAAGTAAACATTTTGAAAGTAACCGTGGGTCTACAGCCTTATGTTCGAAATGATGTATGTATGTATGTTTAGTTTGATATGGGTTAGTGATGATGTGTAGCATGCTTAGGTGCCCTTAGTATGTTAGATCTATGCTTGGGTATCATTACAATGATAATCGGGTGATGTTGGTAGCATAGAAAATATTTCAGAATGTTCTGATGAACATGAACAGTGGTCCATGCGCCCAGAGGTGGCTCATGCGCCCAAACAGTGGCCCATGCACTAGCATGAGTGGCTAGGCACCTAAGTGTTGACCAGGCGCCCAAGTGTTGGCCATGCTCCTAAATAGTGGCCCATGCGCCTAAGTGTTGGCCATGCGCCCAAGTGTTGGCCATGCGCCTAAACAGTGGCCCATATGCCTAAGTGTTGGCCATGTGCCCAAGTGTTGGCCATGCGCCTAAGTGTTGGCCAATGCGCCAGACTGTTTTACACTTAGAATTTTTATGCTGATGCCTGGAAGGTCCCATGTGCCCAATTGGATTTAGGGTTTTCTAAGTGGTTTTAAGGGGTAATATGGGGAGATAGGCCTGGTTATGATGTGATGGCTTATGTCTGATGTGTGTATGATGTTGCCTGTATGGTAATGGTGTATGTTTATGATTAGGTGTATGTTCCTTATTATGTATGTATGTCTTCCTTTGGCTTTGTGTTGAAAACTAATGAATGTAATGAAGTATTATGTAACATAAAGTGGAAGATAATGAAAAGAGGAATGTAATGAACGAATGCATGCATTAACGAATGAACGAGAACGTGAGAGGCTTGCAAGAAGTATAGTGAAGTGCACGTCTCTAAATGCCTTAAGCTCAACCGCGTGAAGTTCAGCCAATCCTAAAGTGTGCACGCAAGGGTTCCAGTATTTGTGGTTGGCCTTCGGTGTGGTTACCCATTTCGATGGGGGTGTAGTTACCCATTTCGATGGGGGTGTAGTTACCCATTTTGATGGGGGTGTGGTTACCCATTTCGATGGGGGTGTGGTTACCCATATTGATAGGGGTGTAGTTACCTAATTTGATGGGGGTGTGGTTACCCATTTCGATGGGGGGGTGGTACCCATATTGATAGGGGTGTAGTTACCTAATTGATGGGGGTGTCGTTACCCATTTCGATGGGGGTGTAGTTACCCATAATGTTGGGGGTGAAATATATGATGGTTACTCGAGTACGTATAACTTCGGGGTTGGTGGCATAAAGCCAAGCATATGTAGGAGGTGAGCGACTTTGTGTTGCAACAGACTCGGATAGAGTTCAATCCCTGTGATTGACTCGTATGGGATCTTTGTCGCGTATCACGGTGTTGTGTCAGTCTTCGAGCATGAGTCGGGGATATTGCATGAGACAAGATTCGAGTAATGAAGAGTAATGAACGAAAGATAATGTATGAAAGAATGAACGTATGAAATGAACGTTAATGAATTATCATAATAATGTACGATGTAGACCCGTGTCATTCAACCTTAGTAATCGTGGCTGAGTGCCACGAAAAGGGTAAAGTCTGACCGGATCTAGAGAGCAGTGTAAGATAATGTAATACGTTGAATGAACAGAAGTTAATGAACGTAATGATGAAGATAATAATGATATTATCTGTATGTACATATGATGTATGATCACAAACGATTGTAAAGTATAGTATGATTTTGAAATAAAGTAAAGAACGGTTTGATGAAAGTAAAGTATGTTTTATTATAAGACTTGAACTCACATAGCATCGCTGACTTTTGTATGTATGATATTGGCAGTATTTGTTGATGCTGAGGAGTTGCAGGCATGGATGCAAAGCTACGGGAGCATTTGAGGCTGGCATCCGTATTTTGACATGTCTTTGTATTTTAGATGAAAACAAATGTTGTAAATGAATGAAATGACATGTTTTTAGTTATTAATGAAAGTTTTAAATTCCGCTGGAAAATAAATGTACGTTTTATAATGTTTTAAGTGCAATGATGACCAACTGTGAGGTGCCCGGGAACGGGGCCTTACACAATGTACGCATACATAACACCATGGGTACGCATACGTAACACGATGTTACGAATGCATAAGTAGTCATTTTCTTTAGTTTATTTATTTTTATTAAAAAACATAATGATTAGTTTTTCAATCTAAACTAAAGAAAATAATACATTTGATTTTAAATTTTTTTAATATAAGAAAGATGTGAGAGAAAAATGTAGGATGAGAGTAATTTAGAAATTTTGTTAATTATACTTGGTAAATTTGTTTTGTTCTAATTTGTCCTTAATGCATATTTAAACCTAATAATCTTTTATTTAATTACTAAAATACCATTAGTTAATCTCAACCATAGATCAAAAAGATCAATGGTGAATAAGTGGTTTACTTGGTTTTCAATTATAATATGGTTTTCATTGTAACCCTCCAATATATATATTATATATATATAGACACACACACACACACACACGGTAGAAACTCCCCAACCAAGAACACACGTAACACACACTCAATACGCATACACCCAGCAGCTATATACACATACACGCCGCATTCAAAACCAACACGCAACGTGCGTGAAAACCGTAACTGGATACTGCAGAAACGCGGCGTAACAAATGTGTAATCTATGGAAAATTCATACCAAACAAGAAGCAGAGACGGTGAGAAAACGATATAGGCCTGTTCCCAACCACGGCTATCGGAGGATGGAAGTGGTCCTTGTTAACTTCGGTCGATCGGTTAATGAATTCGTAACGTAGTGATTAATGTTCAGTGATGATAGACTCCTAGTGGCTCACGATTGCAAGTGGAAAACAGCGTCGAAGAGTTGCACAAGTTGCTGCTGTCAACAATGGTGAGAATTCGGGTGATTAGGGTTATGAAAAGGGATGATGGAATAGGATACGTAGGTTATGGAGGGTTGAGTAGTTAAGTAAGAATTTGCTTGGTTTGGTAACTGGACCATTTAGCCCCTCTATTAAGGTTAATGGTTATTATAGTAGATAATTGGTAGTTAGTTTGAGTTAAGTTTAGTTAATCTAGTGTAGATTCAAACAACCCTAAGGGTTTATATTTTCATTCATAATTATTAAGTTTAATTAATATATAGAAAATAATCGAATAACGAAAGTGAGGTTAACGATGTATAACCTTAAATTAAGGGTTGTCACATCACCCTTGTTGAATGAATTTTAGTCCCGAAAAATTAGAACATCAGGTTCAGTCAAAGCATGAGATCAACAATTTGTAACATGTATAGAATGGAATTTCTGAGAAGCTGGAAAGAATCCAACGAAAAAAAAGAACTTATAAGGGTTTGATAGAGTTGTGACATCATCCTTTGTTGAATGGATTTTTGTCTCGAAATTTAAAAGAAAGGTATCTTAAGAATAATACCTTAAGAAGTAGATGCTTGATCTTTGAACAGTTGTGATACTTCTTCATTTCATCCTCACGTTCCCAAGTAAACTCTAATCCATGTTTGAGTTCTAATGGCCTTTAATGATAGGAATACGACTATGCTTGAGAGTTTTGATCTCTTAGTCCATAACTTCCATCGGTTCCTCCATGCAACGTAGTTGTTCATCCACATATATCTCATCTAACGGACGAAGAAAGTCTCATCTGTAAGGCATTTCCTCAGGTTCGAAACATGGAACACATCTTGTATTCCACTAAGCTCTCCGGGTAGGTCAACAGTAGGCTATTGGGCCACCCTTTTGAAAATCTCAAAAGGCCCAACGTAGCGTGGTTTAGCTTTCCACGTTTGCCAAAACAAGCAACACCTTTCCAAGGTGACAGTTTAAAAGTACTTGTCACCAATTTGAAATTCCAATGGTTTGCTCCGTTTATCTGTGTAACTCTTTTTGTCGGTCTCGTGCTACTGCCATGCGATTACGAATTTGCACTATCTTCTCAGTCGTTTCATACACAAGTTCAGGACCGGTAAGTTGACTTTCTCTAACTTTCACCCAACAAACAGGTGATCAACACTTATGTCCATACAATGCTTCAAATGGTGCCTTTTGATCGATGTGTGATAGTTGTTATTGTAAGAAAACTCGACCACAGTAATGAGTTTCCTAATGGCTGTCAAAATCAATTACCCAAGCACGTAGCATAACTTATAGGGTCTGTATCATACGCTCACTCTGACAATCGGTTGAGGATGATATGCGGTGCTCATATCTAGCCGTGTTCCCAATGATCGTTGCAAGGATTGCCAGAAGTGAGAAGTAAATCGAGCATCACAATCGAAGATGATAGAAATTGGCACACTGTGCCGAGAGACTATTTCCCTTAGGTAGATGCGAGTTAAATTCTGCATTCTATTCGTCTCTCTAATTTCTATGAAGTGTGTGGCTTTCGTCAAGTAGTCTACTATTACCCAAATGGTATCTCATCCGCTAGGAGTTCGAGGTGATTTATGTGATAAATCATTGAGATTTGTTCCCACTCCCATATAGGAATTTCTGGTGGTTGAGGTAGACAATGGCCTTTGATACTCCACTTTAACCTTAGAACAGGTTAAACATTTGCTTACATAGGTGGTAATATCAGCTTTCATCTTCGGCCACTGGTAAAGGACTTTCAGATCGTGATACATCTTGTCTAAACCCGAATGGATAGATATCGAGACTTATGGGCTTCATCCATCACTAGTTCTCATAGATTCCATACAAAGGAATCCATATTCATTTAATAAAATAACGGATCCGTCAGATTTGGTCTTTAACTGCTTTTCCATGCCTCACATGGACTATATTTTCAGGTTCTCGTCATTCAAAGCCTAAATTTGAGCATTACATATCTGATCAAGTAATCCGATGTGGATGGTGATTGTAACGCTTGAACTCGCTTTGCCTTAGGTGTTTTCTTTCAACTTAAGACGTCAGTACTACATTAGCCTTACCCAGATGATACTTGATCGCATAGTCGTAGTCGTTCAAACAACTTGACCCTGCCACGTTCTCTCATATTCAACTCCTTCTACTTAAAAATATGTTGATGAATTTTGTGATCGGTATAAATGGTGCACTTGGTACCATACAAGTAATGTTTCCAGATCTTGAGTGCAAACACAACGACTCACAACTGTAAGTCGTGTGTCGTTTTGTTTTTCTCATGAACTTTTAGTAGACGGGAGGAATATGCCATGACCTCCTTGTGTTGCATTAGCACATAACCAAGACCTGGATGGAAGCATTGCAATATACCACAAAATCATATGTTCCCTTAGGTAGGGATAGTATTGGTTTCGTACATAGTTTTTTCTTTAGGAATTGGAATGCTGACTCCTGCTTGTCACCCCAACTGTACACGGTGCATTTATGAGTTAATGTTGTAGGTGGTTGAATGATCTTCGATAACCTTGCTCTAAATCACCGGTAGTACCCAGTCAATCCAAGAAACTGTTGAACCTCAGCTGGAGTCTTAGGCATAGCCCAGTTCCTGATGGCTTCTATTTTTGTCGGGTCAACATGTATACCCTTCTCATTGACCACATGACCCGAAAATTGGACTTCTCGAATCCAAAAGTCACACTTCGAAAATTTGGCATATAGTTTCTCTTGTTTAAGTAATTCCAAAATCAATCGAAGGTGTTCCTCATGCTCTCCTTGTTCTTTAATATATTAGGATGTCATCAATAAAAACGATGACAAACTTGTCTAGGTAGGGTTTGCACACTCGGGTCATGAGATCCTTAAACACTGCTGGTGCATTGGTCAACCCAAAAAGCATAACCAAAAACTCATCGTGACTATAACGAGTTTTGAATGTTGTATTTGATATGTCCTCCTCTCGGACTCTCAATTGATGATATCCCGATCTCAAATCTATCTTGGAATAGAAACTCGACCCTTGAAGCTGGTCAAATAGATCATCAATATGGGGAAGGGGGTAGTGGTTCTTAAACATCAATTTGTTCAGTTCACGGTAATCAATACACATATACGGAAAGTCCCATCCTTTTCCTTGACAAATAGAACTGGGGCTCCCCATGGTGATAATCTAGGTCTGATAAAACTTTTATCCAAGAGTTCTTTTAATTGAGTGGATAGTTCTTGCAGTTCCTTTGGAGCTAATCTATATGGTGCTCTCGCAATAGGTGCAGCTCTAGGCGTCAAATCAATTTGGAACTCAACCTGACGACGCGGTGGAAGACTAGGTAAGTCATTAGGGAAAATTTTAGGAAAGTCACGATTAATAGGGATATCCTCAACCTTCTTTTCTTCGATGGTCTTCTTTGTGATCATAGCTAAAATAGCGGTATGACCTTTGCATAAGCATTTCTGGGCTTTCATGCTGCGCCACTTTTATCACCCTGAACAGATAAGGTTACACAACTATGAAGTGGTACACGAACAACCTTTTCATGATAGATAATCTCAGCTTGGTTCTTAGATAACCACTCCATGCCGACAATCATATCAAGCTACCAAGTGTAACAGGCATGAGGTCTATATCTAAGTTATGTCCCGATAGTCCTAATTTACATCCTTTGAGAATCTGTGTTGCCTTAATCATTTTACCATCAGCTAGTTCTACGGATTAACTAGGTTCCATTTCAATTAAAGTTACATATAGAAGTGTGCTAAACTTGGCAAAGATAAAATTCCTATCCGTACCGTATCAAATAATACCAAAAGCAAAATAGTCTTTTAGAGGAAACGTACTAGTAACCACGTTCTGATCGTTCTTTGCCTCGCCAGACCCAATCACAAAAGCTCGACCCTTAGCACCATTCCCATAGTTGTTGTTTCTATTATTTCCATTATTCCCATTCTTCAGTTATGGGCATTCTTTTCTGTAATGACCCTCTTTGCCACATTTGAAACAACCCTTGGTTTCTACGCCTAGTCGTTTATTGTTGAGATTGTTGTTTAGTCATCGGTTCACCCTTGCAGTCTTTAGCAGCATGGCCCATCCTTTCCCACCTTTGCAACGAAAACGATCACACTGGCCATGATGATGAAAATTGCATTTTGGGTACTTGCCTGCATAGTTACTCGATCCCTAACCATTGTTGTTGTTGTTGATTATTATTTGTGGAGCTTTTGGAGGAATCAAACTTTCTAACTTGTTATTGTTGAGTGTTGTTGGAGTTTGAGAACTTACCAGTGGTACTATCCCATTTTCGTTTATAGTCAGATGAACAAGATGTAGCGCCACGTTTAGGCAGAGTGCCCTATGCCACTGCCTGATGAGTGAGCTTATGAGCTAGCCGGATAGCTAGCTGAATAGTAACAAGGTCAGCAGGTATGACACTAGCTTAATTTGAGGAGCTGAACCATCATATACTTCTCTATTCTTTTGTAAGCTGAGGTTACCATTTGAAGACATAATGCACCCAACTTGTGCAAATGAGTCTTAAGATTCCAAAACTCTCCCTCCAGCTTTTGTACTTCATTTCTGGGACAATACTCATCTTTCATTAAGATCTTAAGCCATCCCATGGAAGATTATTAGCAGCTTCAAGTCCTAATGTCTGGAGTTGTGAGTTCCACCAAGTCAATGCTGGTCCTTCTAATATGTCAGATGTATACGTGACCGTTTCCAACAGGACAACTGCATATGGCGAAAACTGACTCAAGTTTCTCCAACAGCGAAGTAGTGTAACAGCACCCTCAAAACCACTAAATGAATGAGGCTTATAGTCCATAAACATCTTGAATGTACAGACCGCTTGACCTAAATCAAAAGATCATCACGATGTTTGAGAATTTAGAATTCATAATGAGTTATCATAGGGAACCAATGGGTCGTTAGGCTCAAGGTTACCTCCTTGATTTTGGTTCTGATTGTTCTGGTTTGATACGGGTCTATTCATATGCTGCAAGCGCGTAGCAACATGCTCATTGATGACAACGTCCAACTCAGCCTAGGTCATGTTAATGTTACCTCTTCCTCTCAGACGCTCAACTCTTCTTCGGACATGATTCTTCATATTCACAATACACAAACATGAGAAAATATACATAATATATAATCATCATAATGTACAATGTAGGTAATCATGCATTTCACAAAACAACAACAGTCAATAGTCAAATAATAATCCCTGATAAAAATATATTGTAAGGAGTACAATGTATTCAAATCAAATAATCATAATTCAATATATATCAGTTGGATGAAAGCAATCCTGCCCATCTGGTTTAAAGAATTTCCTTTATGAGTATGTTATGGCACTTGCTAGTGGATCCGAGGATTTTCCTTTGGAGCTCTAAGTGTCTACATGCCCGGGTCTGATCCTCTGATAGATTTCGAGTCTCTTTGGCTATCTCACACATATGGCTTGTCTCACGTTTCATCACAGTTACATGATGGTGAAAGACTATTCAGGCGGGTAAGGAAGATATGGTACGAAAGGAGTAAAACTGTAAAAACCAAGTGTGAAAGACGTAGGAAGGTAGGGTACATTTTCCCCCTAGTTGTCATTGTTAGGTGAGTCGTGCGTATTTGAGGGTTCCCCGTGCCCCGAGGTGGCAACGTTAGGTTCAAGTCGATGTCTCTTTGACCCCAGGGGTGACGAACAGATGTTGAAGGAAAACGAGAGGAATCTTTCACCTCTCTATTAGTCAAGGATGAATGGTGATATGGATGGTGCCAACGATGATGATATGGACATTATGTAACGTAATGTGGGTATACTAGGAAATGTGCGTACAAAAGTTGTAAACAAGTAAGAATGTTTGTCCAATGCTAGTGTTGTGTCTAAGGCTATAGTCTAGATGCAAATGTGTTAGGACCGTGTACGAACGGGGGTACTAATTGATTTTACGTGTATACCAACTAAAATAGTGTGAATCCTATTTGATTGGCGATCCAATCAGGGAGAACACAATTCAGATCAATCTAACGATTAATGAAACGTTAAGAATGATTAGAGAATGATCAACTGTGATCTATGAACTTGGAACATGTATTCTTGAGTCTCTAAACGGCTAGGGTACAATTATGTGCGTAGGTATTCGAATTGTTATGTTTTTCAATGAATTAAGTGGTATTTATAGGTTAGGGTCTTCCAATCGTACGACTGAACCATTAGCATGGCTCAGTCGTGCGACTGAATCATGCGGTTGATCCATCCGCACGACTGAAGGTTCAGTCGTGCGACTGAGTCAATCTTATGTCACAATCGTGTGATTGATCCAGTCTCCTGGTTCAGTCGTGTGACTGGTCCATTAGCATGAAGTATTCATGCGCGTGGTCCATTAGCATGGTCCATTTGCATAAGATCTTCATACGATTAAGTTTGAACATGTTTCTCAATCATTATTGACTAAGAGTTATAACTAACAACCACAAACCTATATATTTAGTTCATTATGAGTTATCACACAATAAAAAATGAAATATTAAACATTATAAGCATCAACCACACTTTGTATTTCATTCATACCCATTCGATTACATATATGTAAGACATGATAGACATATACATTATGCTCCTAAACTAGGTACACATGTATCAACAAAATGCAATCCTAGTTCTCTATAACCAATGGCTCTGATACCATTCTGTAATACCCGATCCCTCACACCAACAATATTGTCTGCTTTGCCCAAGAGGAGCTCACGAACTTGCTTTTGGTTGCCCAGGTGAAAACCTCCCAGGGAGGTCACCCATCCCTGGATTGCTCCCACCTGAGCACACTTAATTATGGAGTTCTTCTCTCATCCACAACCAATACGCTCAAAACATGTAGTTGATGTTAGACGTCAGACATTCCTTATGAACCAAGAATCTCTCATGTCCACAACCGATGTGGGATATGTGTAGGGTGTCACAAGCACCCCCTGTTTGGACTTATCGTCCTCGATGAGCCCGAGAAGTCACCATCCTTGGTGAGGTATGTCCCACACCCCGAATGGCACAGGAGTGGCTCTGATACCAATCTGTCATACCCTCAAATTCCACCTGTTGGTTTTTACTGCGAAACTGTGACAAACCTGGATCTCAGAGTCGGTCATATCAAACGACACTATATGAATTTAATAAACATTTAAACTTTAAATCAAAGTAAAAAATAGTTGAAATAATAAATATTACGGAAGCATTAATAAAATTTTAAACCAATACTATAAGTCGCGCAAAATACAACGCCCAATAAAAATGTTCAGTGCAAGAAAATGAGTTTGTGATGCATGCCCTAAGTGAATCTTTAGCCAAGCAATCTAATCTTAAGTGTTCCTGTGACCTGAGAAAACATACTAAAATATGTCAACATAAAGTTGTTGAGTTCATAGGTTAAATACAGATAATATGTTTGAAAATATTCGCATGGTAAAGTAATTAAAGCATATCGATAGGTAGGTAGCCTATAATCAAGTTACTTAGTGTTTGAAATCGAAGCTGACTGTTTGTAAGTTGTTTGCCTTTCCACCATGTCTAACATAGACAATGGTAAAATGTTAGGTCAATTAAACATCCGTTCGACCTCCAGTCGAGTTATCGTGACTAACACAGGTAGGGTTTGTCAAACCCAGTAGTACTACTCAAAATTACATCACTACTCGTTATAACGGTTTGAGAATGTAAGGGCTTTCATATATGTTTGTACTAATGTACAAGCGATAAACAATAATACTAGAAGCCATTTATAAATAAAGTTTGTATGTTTTCTCCCCCAAAAGGAAGTAATGTAAAATAGGGCCGTGAAAACTCACATCGAATGCGTTGCAACTAATAAAAATGTAAGCACAAAGGATCAGGTTCCAATTAACCTGAGTTTCATTTAATATTTAATTTAGATTAAATATTAGTAATGGAATTTATTACTTGGAATAAAATGATACGGTTCATGATCGCGGTTCGTTTATGGTGTACACTTGATACTCCTCCCACTCACTAGGAATCACATACCTATTTAAAACACACAATAACTCACACATGACTAATAATGTTACACACATTCACACACACCACGCGTCCAACTAAAGCCGCCTCCATACCCCCAACCAAATAAAAATCTCATGCGCCCAACAAAAATAAATATCTCATGCGCCCAACAAAAATAAAAATCTCATGGGCCTATCGATGTATGCACAGTAGAAAACATACACGGCTAAAACACATGCATCCACATGCAAATCACCCATGCGTCCACTATCACTAAACCACATACACACATTTAACACACATAGTACACACATGCATAATATATTTCCATATAGAATTCACACACCAAAGCCCACGCACTCAATGCAAACATATACATATTATTAAATGCATATAAGCACTAACCAAAAAAGAAAATGCACACACTCATACAAGCATCGCACAGAACTACAAAAAAATATATATATATATAATATATATATATATATATATATATATATATATATAATATATATATATAGAGAGAGAGAGAGAGAGAGAGAGAGGAGAGATCAAATAAAAACCACTTTTATAATTGAAAACCATGAAAACTCATGCTAACCAATCAAATGTTTTTGTTTTAAATTTAATAATTTTTATTTAAAAGGTTAAGAAGGTCATTTTGATACTCTTTTAATTTATTAACTTTTAAACTCCTAATTTCTCTCCTTTTTTAACTTAACTTATTATTAATTCTATCATCTTTTACTATTTATCTAACAAGAAAAAACATCATAGCTCAAATGTATATTTATTGTTCAAATCAAGATTACAGATCCAGGTTGGTAAGATGGCTTATGCATTAATTTTGAAAATGATGTTTAAATCAAGAATATGATTTTTGCTTGTGTGTATCCCAAATTAAAAACAATAAAATCGATTATTTTTACAATATCTGAAAGTGTTTATTAACAAAGTTCATGTGTAATATTTATACACATGGATCGATGCCTCTACAAACATAGTTGATTTAATATTACCATTTTTTTATTATAATAAGTTTATTATGTTTTTATTTCTCTTGTGTTTAGAAACATTTTTTTTGTTCCATGCGTAGAGTTAGTTTCAACTATTGTTTCTTCTTGTTATTGCATAAAAACTTCGTTATGTTAAGAAGACTATTAGTATATATTAAATTTGGTAAATAAAGTATGTTTAAGAATAGACTTACAAATTTATTGATTGTATTATGTACAAATGATCTAATTATTGTTTTAAATAAACAAACTTAAACCTACAATTGTTATCTTTTTGAAATAATTTGCTAGGATGTCTAAATCAACCTTGGTTCTTGTTCTAAAAATATAAAATATTGACTATTTGTTCATCTTTTTTGTAGTGAGTTGAAAATGAAATATGATGAATTCGAATGTGATGATAATGATGAATCAAAGATAATGTATCAAAGATGAGGACGGGTTGAGCGATTACCGAAATGTTTGGTTTTGACTACAAAGAACACAATGGACAAGGCATACATAGTTTTTACGTATACATAACATTGTCAATACGTATATGTACCACTGTCAGTACATATACGTAATACTGTCGATACATATAGGTAACGTTGTCGTTACGTATACGTAACACTATCGATACGTATACATAACACTATCAGTACATATACGTAACACTATTGTTACACTTACATAAGAATATTTGTATATTTAATTTCTGCTTATGTTTAGTGATTTTACTTATGTTTGCATCAATTGGAGCATGATCTTATGTCATGCTTATAAAAAACTACTATTTCATGTTATGTATTTCTTTGATATTTCATATATATTTTATGTTGATTAATGAGTCAAGCACATGTAATGTTATACGTTACATGTATGTAACTTGGTCCTTCTTTGCAAAAAGTTAAACTATAGTGTATTTTAATTGTTACATATAGCTAATTTATACAAAACATTTAACGTTTAACGTGAATACATGTATGCAACTAAGTTGGTTTTTATTTTATTAATACAATTAACGTGGTTTGATTAAAAGTTGACTAATTACCATGTTTCATTAATAATTTAAAATGATTTTATGTTTTATTTTGTTAAAAAATTAGTAAAAAAATAGGAGAGAAAATGAAATATTTTAGGAAACAAATTAATAATTATAGAAGTTAGAAAACTAAAAAGATATGTACCTATTATACCCCTAACCTCTTTAAGTATAACCACTAACTAAATATATTTACCAAATTGCCATTAGTTAATCTCAACCATTGATGAAACTAATCAATGGTGAAAAAATAGTTTTTATAGTTTTCATTTATAATGTAGTTTTCATTGGAACCCTCCCCTATATATATATATATGTAGAAGTATACACAACAGAAACTCCATAACCAAGAACGCACGCAACACACACTCAAAACGCATACACCCAACATCCCATATACACATACACACCGCCTTTGAACCCACACGCAATCATGCGCGAAAACCGTAACCGAATACTGGCCAAACGCGGTGTAACGAATGTGTAATCTAGTGAAAATTCATACCAAACAAGAAGTAGAGACGGTGCGAACTCCACCGATGTAGGCATTGTTACCAACCGTAGCTGTTGGGGGATGGAATGGTCCTTGTTACGTTCGGTTGATCCGATTAACGAATTTGTAATGTAGCGATTAATGTTTGTTGCTGATAGACTCGCAGCGACTCACGATTGCAAGTGGAAAACGACGTCAAGAGTTGCGCAAGTTGCTGCCATCAACAATGATGAGTTCGGGTGATTAGGGTTATGAAAAGTGGATGATGGAATAAGGTTAGGGTCGGTTACAGTAGGGTTGAGTAGTTTAAATAAGAATTTGCTTGGTTTGGTTATTGGACCATTTAGCCCCTCTATTAAGGTTAATGGCTTATTATAGTAGATAATTTGGTAGTTAGTTTTAGTTAAGTTTAGTTAATCTAGGGTAGAGTCAAACTAACCCCAAGGGTTTATTATTTTCATTCATAATATTAAGTTTAATTAATATAATAGAAAATAATCGAATAACGAAACGTGAGATTAACGATGTATAACCTGAAATTTAGGGTTGTCACAGAAATAAAGAGATGAAGCAACGTCGTTGATCTGACATGCCATTAATACATGTATTAGAACTACACATGGAGTTTTTGGTATATGATTATGAAGAAAAATATGTGGAGGCTAGAATGATATGTGGTATGTGAATACTAAGTTTTAGAATCATTTCACTACTATTCTTAATCATTTCAATAAGATAAAGAAATCTTTTAGTGTGAAAACAAGAATATCGGGAAACATATTGTTCATAGGAGGAATAAGGGTGATAAAATTAAGATTAAAAGGAAATATTACAATTCCTAGTGTGTAGTACTCACCGGATCTTGATAAGAATGTTTTAAGTCTCAATCAATTAAGGCAACGAGGCTTCATTGTTAATATAGAATGGCATGAGTGTGCTAAAGCTTATATGTTTAAGAATGAACTCTAAGATCATGATAAGATTGTTGATGAAAGTAAATATAAAGCCTATCTAGAAAATGAATTGGGTGATAACATACTTCATGATGAACAAAAGGAAAGTTACTTACAATATATCATATTTTGAGGATTTGTCTTTAAACACTTCAAATGAAAAGGAACAGTGGATAGATATGAAAATTGGGAGATCAAATTCAAAGATTTTATAGATTGTATGATTCTGTTAGATTTGATAGAAGAACTAGAAGAGCCATGGACATGTAGAGATCAATTGAAGGATAATTTTCTTCAAATGATAGATTGGTTCTTAAATACCTATCTAAAGGTTCCTGGTCGTTCTATACCACCAATGTACAAAGAAGAAGAAAGGATAGAACTTTATGATCTTTATATCATTGTTAAGAAAGAGGGAGGACACAAACGGGCATCAAACTTTAATTTGTGGGTAGTAATTTCTAAAGATCTTGAATTAGATTATAATGACAAAGACAAGGTTAGATTCTATATGCCCAATATTTGGATGTACTAGAATGGAATTACCATGTAAAAGTTGTTGCAAGAAAGGCAAAAAACTGTTTGAGTTAATAGCATGTAGTTTGATATGCAGTCAAGATGTTAAATTGTTTAAGGCGAACTCAACAGTGTAACAGAATCATTAGAAGCAGATTATGCGTTTGTACAGGGGAGGACATTGGAATGTAGCAAAACAATTTATCAAAAAAAGAAGGTTTGATTTTACTGAAGCAAAGAAAGCACTTGAGCTAACAAGACTTTACTCAAAGGGATCAAGCCATAAATATAAACTAAACTTAGTATTTATATATGTATCTAAGACATGTTACATAGGATTGTTATTATTATTGAACAACTTTAGATGATGGTTAAGGCGGTTGATGGTGATGTTAGTTAATTGACAAATGCCGGTTGATCCTACCAAAAATAACCTCCTCTAACTGTAATGTTAACAATGTATTTATACTTGGTCTTTTGTAACAATAGAGGATACCAAGATTAATCAACTTCCTACTTTGTTTAATCCTCTAAACTTTTCGTGCAATCCTACAACAATCCTTAGTATTTGATCTTTGTACTGGGCAAATATGGTCACCGAAGGATTTTTTTTGAGATGTGTTACCTTCAGACTTTTAGCAAAGGATTACCAAATAGCTTTTGTGATGCATTACTGATGGATTCTTATTTTCTTAAAAAATGCTACGGATATTCCCTCCTAAAGTTAGTGTAGCATGTTAAAATTTTTTTACATATGATATTTTCTTTTCTTATTTCTAGATATCAGAAATCACATAAATATATACAACACAAATCAAACTACATTTTTCTAGAAATTTACAAAGTTGTATAAAACGTTTCTGATGACGATGACGTCAATAGTATGACTATAAGTAAGGAGATTTTCATACTTGTAAGATATATCATAACATGGTCTTCTATAAAACAACAAACACCAATTCACATCGTCTATACGAATTCAATATAAATTGTTTTAAGATGGAAGAGCTTAACTAACTTAGACGACACTTCTTCTTTGTAGGTACGAGCTCTACAAAATAAAGCCCCAACTAAATGTTATGAAATTATTTATGTAACTTATCTTTCACCTAATCTAGTATTTCATACCACGAGAGAGGTTAAGATTCCAAAATGTTGAGATTGACAAGCACTATGTCGAGAAAAAGTTGCACATGATCGAGTTCTATTCATCTCCACAATTGATCGGCTTTTGTGTCTAGCAGAAACTTAATTTTCCTTCTAACATCACATGTTTTTAATCACTTTAGGAGTCTTTTTGCAGAAAGATGTATTAAGAACTGATATCAGAAAAGACATAATCTACCATAGTTCAAATCATTTGAGTAAGACTATTTCCTCACATAAGATAAGACAACAATAAAGGTGTGCACAGCATCATTTTATTAAATATGAATGAGTCAGCTCCATAAAGATACTTACAAAAGTGGC
>CM046454.1:18487035-18507520 GCA_025506515.1 Flaveria trinervia | reverse complement strand
AGTTTGTAGAGATTACAAATGTAAGCAACATTCACACACTTCATCCACACAAATCACAAACACACTCGTGCAAATGAGTCTTAAGATTCCAAAACTCTCCCTCCAGCTTTTGTACTTCATTTCTGGGACAATACTCATCTTTCATTAAGATCTTAAAGCCATCCCATGGAAGTTTATTAGCAGCTTCAAGTCCTAATGTCTGGAGTTATGAGTTCCACCAAGTCAATGCTGGTCCTTCTAATATGTCAGATGTATACGTGATCGGTTTCCAACAGGACAATTGCACATGGCGAAAACTGACTCAAGTTTCTCCAACCAGCGAAGTAGTGTAACAGCACCCTCAAAACCACTAAATGAATGAGGCTTATAGTCCATAAACATCTTGAATGTACAGACCGCTTGACCTAAATCAAAAGATCATCACGATGTTTGAGAATTTAGAATTCATAATGAGTTATCATAGGGAACCAATGGGTCGTTAGGCTCAAGGTTACCTCCTTGATTTTGGTTCTGATTGTTCTGGTTTTGATTACGGGTCTATTCATATGCTGCAAGCGCGTTAGCAACATGCTCATTGATGACAACGTCCAACTCAGCCTAGGTCATGTTAATGTTACCTCTTCCTCTCAGACGCTCAACTCTTCTTCCGGACATGATTCTTCATATTCACAATACACAAACATGAGAAAATATACATAATATATAATCATCATAATGTACAATGTAGGTAATCATGCATTTCACAAAACAACAACAGTCAATAGTCAAATAATAATCCCTGATAAAAATATATTGTAAGGAGTACAATGTATTCAAATCAAATAATCATAATTCAATATATATCAGTTGGATGAAAGCAATCCTGCCCATCTGGTTTAAAGAATTTCCTTTATGAGTATGTTATGGCACTTGCTAGTGGATCCGAGGATTTTCCTTTGGAGCTCTAAGTGTCTACATGCCCGGGTCTAATCCTCTGATAGATTTCGAGTCTCTTTGGCTATCTCACACATATGGCTTGTCTCACGTTTCATCACAGTTACATGATGGTGAAAGACTATTCAGGCGGGTAAGGAAGATATGGTACGAAAGGAGTAAAACTGTAAAAACCAAGTGTGAAAGACGTAGGAAGGTAGGGTACATTTTCCCCCTAGTTGTCATTGTTAGGTGAGTCGTGCGTATTTGAGGGTTCCCCGTGCCCCGAGGTGGCAACGTTAGGTTCAAGTCGATGTCTCTTTGACCCCAGGGGTGACGAACAGATGTTGAAGGAAAACGAGAGGAATCTTTCACCTCTCTATTAGTCAAGGATGAATGGTGATATGGATGGTGCCAACGATGATGATATGGACATTATGTAACGTAATTTGGGTATACTAGGAAATGTGCGTACAAAAGTTGTAAACAAGTAAGAATGTTTGTCCAATGCTAGTGTTGTGTCTAAGGCTATAGTCTAGATGCAAATGTGTTAGGACCGTGTACGAACGGGGGTACTAATTGATTTTACGTGTATACCAACTAAAATAGTGTGAATCCTATTTGATTGGCGATCCAATCAGGGAGAACACAATTCAGATCAATCTAACGATTAATGAAACGTTAAGAATGATTAGAGAATGATCAACTGTGATCTATGAACTTGGAACATGTATTCTTGAGTCTCTAAACGGCTAGGGTACAATTATGTGTGTAGGTATTAGAATTGTTATGTTTTTCAATGAATTACGTGGTATTTATAGGTTAGGGTCTTCCAATCGTACGACTGAACCATTAGCATGGCTCAGTCGTGCGACTGAATCATGCGGTTGATCCATCCGCCCGACTGAAGGTTCAGTCGTGCGACTGAGTCAATCTTATGTCACAATCGTGTGATTGATCCAGTCTCCTGGTTCAGTCGTGTGACTGGTCCATTAGCATGAAGTATTCATGCGCGTGGTCCATTAGCATGGTCCATTCGCATAAGATCTTCATACGATTAAGTTTGAACATGTTTCTCAATCATTATTGACTAAGAGTTATAACTAACAACCACAAACCTATATATTTAGTTCATTATGAGTTATCACACAATAAAAAATGAAATATTAAACATTATAAGCATCAACCACACTTTGTATTTCATTCATACCCATTCGATTACATATATGTAAGACATGATAGACATATTACATTATGCTCCTAAACTAGGTACACATGTATCAACAAAATGCAATCCTAGTTCTCTATAACCAATGGCTCTGATACCATTCTGTAATACCCGATCCCTCACACCAACAATATTGTCTGCTTTGCCCAAGAGGAGCTCACGAACTTGCTTTTGGTTGCCCAGGTGAAAACCTCCCAGGGAGGTCACCCATCCCTGGATTGCTCCCACCTGAGCACACTTAATTATGGAGTTCTTCTCTCATCCACAACCAATACGCTCAAAACATGTAGTTGATGTTAGACGTCAGACATTCCTTATGAACCAAGAATCTCTCATGTCCACAACCGATGTGGGATATGTGTAGGGTGTCACAAGCACCCCCTGTTTGGACTTATCGTCCTCGATGAGCCCGAGAAGTCACCATCCTTGGTGAGGTATGTCCCACACCCCGAATGGCACAGGAGTGGCTCTGATACCAATCTGTCATACCCTCAAATTCCACCTGTTGGTTTTTACTGCGAAACTGTGACAAACCTGGATCTCAGAGTCGGTCATATCAAACGACACTATATGAATTTAAATAAACATTTAAACTTTAAATCAAAGTAAAAAATAGTTGAAATAATAAATATTACGGAAGCATTAAATAAAATTTTAAACCAATACTATAAGTCGCGCAAAATACAACGCCCAAATAAAAATGTTCAGTGCAAGAAAATGAGTTTGTGATGCATGCCCTAAGTGAATCTTTAGCCAAGCAATCTAATCTTAAGTGTTCCTGTGACCTGAGAAAACATACTAAAATATGTCAACATAAAGTTGTTGAGTTCATAGGTTAAACAACAGATAATATGTTTGAAAATATTCGCATGGTAAAGTAATTAAAGCATATCGATAGGTAGGTAGCCTATAATCAAGTTACTTAGTGTTTGAAATCGAAGCTGACTGTTTGTAAGTTGTTTGCCTTTCCACCATGTCTAACATAGACAATGGCAAAATGTTAGGTCAATTAAACATCCGTTCGACCTCCAGTCGAGTTATCGTGACTAACACAGGTAGGGTTTGTCAAACCCAGTAGTACTACTCAAAATTACATCACTACTCGTTATAACGGTTTGAGAATGTAAGGGCTTTCATATATGTTTGTACTAATGTACAAGCGATAAACAATAATACTAGAAGCCATTTATAAATAAAGTTTGTATGTTTTCTCCCCCAAAAGGAAGTAATGTAAAATAGGGGCCGTGAAAACTCACATCGAATGCGTTGCAACTAATAAAAATGTAAGCACAAAGGATCAGGTTCCATTAACCTGAGTTTCATTTAATATTTAATTTAGATTAAATATTAGTAATGGAATTTATTACTTGGAATAAAATGATACGGTTCATGATCGCGGTTCGTTTATGGTGTACACTTGATACTCCTCCCACTCACTAGGAATCACATACCTATTTAAAACACACAATAACTCACACATGACTAATAATGTTACACACATTCACACACACCACGCGTCCAACTAAAGCCGCCTCCATACCCCCAACCAAATAAAAATCTCATGCGCCCACAAAATAAATATCTCATGCGCCCAACAAAAATAAAAATCTCATGGGCCTATCGATGTATGCACAGTAGAAAACATACACGGCTAAAACACATGCATCCACATGCAAATCACCCATGCGTCCACTATCACTAAACCACATACACACATTTACACACATAGTACACACATGCTAATATATTTCCATATAGAATTCACACACCAAAGCCCACGCACTCAATGCAAACATATACATATTATTAAATGCATATAAGCACTAACCAAAAAAGAAAATGCACACACTCATACAAGCATCGCACAGAACTACAAAAAAATATATATATATATAATATATATATATATATATATATATATATATATATAATATATATATATAGAGAGAGAGAGAGAGAGAGAGAGAGGAGAGATCAAATAAAAACCACTTTTATAATTGAAAAGCATGAAAACTCATGCTAACCAATCAAATGTTTTTGTTTTAAATTTAATAATTTTTATTTAAAAGGTTAAGAAGGCCATTTTGATACTCTTTTAATTTATTAACTTTTAAACTCCTAATTTCTCTCCTTTTTTAACTTAACTTATTATTAATTCTATCATCTTTTACTATTTATCTAACAAGAAAAAACATCATAGCTCAAATGTATATTTATTGTTCAAATCAAGATTACAGATCCAGGTTGGTAAGATGGCTTATGCATTAATTTTGAAAATGATGTTTAAATCAAGAATATGATTTTTGCTTGTGTGTATCCCAAATTAAAAACAATAAAATCGATTATTTTTACAATATCTGAAAGTGTTTATTAACAAAGTTCATGTGTAATATTTATACACATGGATCGATGCCTCTACAAACATAGTTGATTTAATATTACCATTTTTTTATTATAATAAGTTTATTATGTTTTTATTTCTCTTGTGTTTAGAAACATTTTTTTGTTCCATGCGTAGAGTTAGTTTCAACTATTGTTTCTTCTTGTTATTGCATAAAAACTTCGTTATGTTAAAGACTATTAGTATATATTAAATTTGGTAAATAAAGTATGTTTAAGAATAGACTTACAAATTTATTGATTGTATTATGTACAAATGATCTAATTATTGTTTTAAATAAACAAACTTAAACCTACAATTGTTATCTTTTTGAAATAATTTGCTAGGATGTCTAAATCAACCTTGGTTCTTGTTCTAAAAATATAAAATATTGACTATTTGTTCATCTTTTTTGTAGTGAGTTGAAAATGAAATATGATGAATTCGAATGTGATGATAATGATGAATCAAAGATAATGTATCAAAGATGAGGACGGGTTGAGCGATTACCGAAATGTTTGGTTTTGACTACAAAGAACACAATGGACAAGGCATACATAGTTTTTACGTATACATAACATTGTCAATACGTATATGTACCACTGTCAGTACATATACGTAATACTGTCGATACATATAGGTAACGTTGTCGTTACGTATACGTAACACTATCGATACGTATACATAACACTATCAGTACATATACGTAACACTATTGTTACACTTACATAAGAATATTTGTATATTTAATTTCTGCTTATGTTTAGTGAATTTTACTTATGTTTGCATCAATTGGAGCATGATCTTATGTCATGCTTATAAAAAACTACTATTTCATGTTATGTATTTCTTTGATATTTCATATATATTTTATGTTGATTAATGAGTCAAGCACATGTAATGTTATACGTTACATGTATGTAACTTGGTCCTTTCTTTGCAAAAAGTTAAACTATAGTGTATTTTAATTGTTACATATAGCTAATTTATACAAAACATTTAACGTTTAACGTGAATACATGTATGCAACTAAGTTGGTTTTTATTTTATTAATACAATTAACGTGGTTTGATTAAAAGTTGACTAATTACCATGTTTCATTAATAATTTAAAATGATTTTATGTTTTATTTTGTTAAAAAATTAGTAAAAAAATAGGAGAGAAAATGAAATATTTTAGGAAACAAATTAATAATTATAGAAGTTAGAAAACTAAAAAGATATGTACCTATTATACCCCTAACCTCTTTAAGTATAACCACTAACTTAAATATATTTACCAAATTGCCATTAGTTAATCTCAACCATTGATGAAACTAATCAATGGTGAAAAAATAGTTTTTATAGTTTTCATTTATAATGTAGTTTTCATTGGAACCCTCCCCTATATATATATATATGGAAGTATACACAACAGAAACTCCATAACCAAGAACGCACGCAACACACACTCAAAACGCATACACCCAACATCCCATATACACATACACACCGCCTTTGAACCCACACGCAATCATGCGCGAAAACCGTAACCGAATACTGGCCAAACGCGGTGTAACGAATGTGTAATCTAGTGAAAATTCATACCAAACAAGAAGTAGAGACGGTGCGAACTCCACCGATGTAGGCATTGTTACCAACCGTAGCTGTTGGGGGATGGAATGGTCCTTGTTACGTTCGGTCGATCCAATTAACGAATTTGTAATGTAGCGATTAATGTTTGTTGCTGATAGACTCGCAGCGACTCACGATTGCAAGTGGAAAACGACGTCGAGAGTTGCGCAAGTTGCTGCCATCAACAATGATGAGTTCGGGTGATTAGGGTTATGAAAAGTGGATGATGGAATAAGTTTAGGGTCGGTTACAGTAGGGTTGAGTAGTTTAAATAAGAATTTGCTTGGTTTGGTTATTGGACCATTTAGCCCCTCTATTAAGGTTAATGGCTTATTATAGTAGATAATTTGGTAGTTAGTTTTAGTTAAGTTTAGTTAATCTAGGGTAGAGTCAAACTAACCCCAAGGGTTTATTATTTTCATTCATAATATTAAGTTTAATTAATATAATAGAAAATAATCGAATAACGAAACGTGAGAGTAATGATGTATAACCTGAAATTTAGGGTTGTCACAGAAATAAAGAGATGAAGCAACGTCGTTGATCTGACATGCCATTGATACATGTATTAGAACTACACATGGAGTTTTTGGTATATGATTATGAAGAAAAATATGTGGAGGCTAGAATGATATGTGGTATGTGAATACTAAGTTTTAGAATCATTTCACTACTATTCTTAATCATTTCAATAAGATAAAGAAATCTTTTAGTGTGAAAACAAGAATATCGGGAAACATATTGTTCATAGGAGGAATAAGGGTGATAAAATTAAGATTAAAAGGAAATATTACAATTCCTAGTGTGTAGTACTCACCGGATCTTGATAAGAATGTTTTAAGTCTCAATCAATTAAGGCAACGAGGCTTCATTGTTAATATAGAATGGCATGAGTGTGCTAAAGCTTATATGTTTAAGAATGAACTCTAAGATCATGATAAGATTGTTGATGAAAGTAAATATAAAGCCTATCTAGAAAATGAATTGGGTGATAACATACTTCATGATGAACAAATGGAAAGTTACTTACAATATATCATATTTTGAGGATTTGTCTTTAAACACTTCAAATGAAAAGGAACAGTGGATAGATATGAAAATTGGGAGATCAATTCAAAGATTTTATAGATTGTATGATTCTGTTAGATTTGATAGAAGAACTAGAAGAGCCATGGACATGTAGAGATCAATTGAAGGATAATTTTCTTCAAATGATAGATTGGTTCTTAAATACCTATCTAAAGGTTCCTGGTCGTTCTATACCACCAATGTACAAAGAAGAAGAAAGGATAGAACTTTATGATCTTTATATCATTATTAAGAAAGAGGGAGGACACAAACGGGCATCAAACTTTAATTTGTGGGTAGTAATTTCTAAAGATCTTGAATTAGATTATAATGACAAAGACAAGGTTAGATTCTATATGCCCAATATTTGGATGTACTAGAATGGAATTACCATGTAAAAGTTGTTGCAAGAAAGGCAAAAAAACTGTTTGAGTTAATAGCATGTAGTTTGATATGCAGTCAAGATGTTAAATTGTTTAAGGCGAACTCAACAGTGTAACAGAATCATTAGAAGCAGATTATGCGTTTGTACAGGGGAGGACATTGGAATGTAGCAAAACAATTTATCAAAAAAAGAAGGTTTGATTTTACTGAAGCAAAGAAAGCACTTGAGCTAACAAGACTTTACTCAAAGGGATCAAGCCTAAATATAAACTAAACTTAGTATTTATATATGTATCTAAGACATGTTACATAGGATTGTTATTATTATTGAACAACTTTAGATGATGGTTAAGGCGGTTGATGGTGATGTTAGTTAATTGACAAATGCCGGTTGATCCTGCCAAAAATAACCTCCTCTAACTGTGATGTTAACAATGTATTTATACTTGGTCTTTTGTAACAATAGAGGATACCAAGATTAATCAACTTCCTACTTTGTTTAATCCTCTAAACTTTTCGTGCAATCCTACAACAATCCTTAGTATTTGATCTTTGTACTGGGCAAATATGGTCACCGAAGGATTTTTTTTGAGATGTGTTACCTTCAGACTTTTAGCAAAGGATTACCAAATAGCTTTTGTGATGCATTACTGATGGATTCTTATTTTCTTAAAAAATGCTACGGATATTCCCTCCTAAAGTTAGTGTAGCATGTTAAAATTTTTTTACATATGATATTTTCTTTTCTTATTTCTAGATATCAGAAATCACATAAATATATACAACACAAATCAAACTACATTTTTCTAGAAATTTACAAAGTTGTATAAAACGTTTCTGATGACGATGACGTCAATAGTATGACTATAAGTAAGGAGATTTTCATACTTGTAAGATATATCATAACATGGTCTTCTATAAAACAACAAACACCAATTCACATCGTCTATACGAATTCAATATAAATTGTTTTAAGATGGAAGAGCTTAACTAACTTAGACGACACTTCTTCTTTGTAGGTACGAGCTCTACAAAATAAAGCCCCAACTAAATGTTATGAAATTATTTATGTAACTTATCTTTCACCTAATCTAGTATTTCATACCACGAGAGAGGTTAAGATTCCAAAATGTTGAGATTGACAAGCACTATGTCGAGAAAAAGTTGCACATGATCGAGTTCTATTCATCTCCACAATTGATCGGCTTTTGTGTCTAGCAGAAACTTAATTTTCCTTCTAACATCACATGTTTTTAATCACTTTAGGAGTCTTTTTGCAGAAAGATGTATTAAGAACTGATATCAGAAAAGACATAATCTACCATAGTTCAAATCATTTGAGTAAGACTATTTCCTCACATAAGATAAGACAACAATAAAGGTGTGCACAGCATCATTTTATTAAATATGAATGAGTCAGCTCCATAAAGATACTTACAAAAGTGGCCTGCATTTATTAATCATCTGGAATGTTTAACACTCTAAAGTACTGTTTGAACTCACTGGTATGAAAACAAGATTAAAAAAAAAGTCCCTAGGACGTAACGCCTAGTACACTATAAATAGAAAGACCGAGTGGGCTGTTTCAGGCAAACAAGCTTCAGGCAGTATAGAACAAGATGAGAAAACTCATAGCAACATTTTGCTTCTTTGCCTTGCTTGGGTTAAGCAATGCTGATATTCAGGCAAACAAGCTTTTTGAATTGCTGAAATCAAAAAGTTCAAGAAACCCACATAGTCCACATAGATGGGCTCTTTCAGATGAAATTACTAATGAGTATTTTCCCGTTTACATTCCACCTCAAGACGGTCTGGCACAGCTCGACAAGATTTGGGCATTGCCAGGCCAACCTGCAGGTGTTAATATCAATCAGTACTCAGGATATGTTACTGTCAATCCCAACGCTGGCAGGGCTCTTTTCTATTATTTCGTTGAGTCTCCCACAGATTCTTCAACTAAACCATTGGTCGTGTGGCTAAATGGAGGTAATATTTATATTTTTCATATTTATCATGTGCCCGTAAATATCCTGACATTTTCAATTTTGCATGTACTTCAACTAGGACCTGCATGTTCTTCCTTGATCGGAGCCATGACAGAAGTAGGACCGTTTAGAATAAATAGTGATGGGAAAACCCTCTTCAGGAATGATTATGCATGGAGCAACGGTTAGATCATATCAACTTTATTAATCTCTGGCTTATTTAAAGAGCAACTATTCTATATAAACAAAAATAAGTCTTTGTGCAGTTGCGAATATGCTGTTTCTTGAGTCTCCTGCCGGAGTTGGCTTCTCGTATTCAAACACAACTTCTGATTATAATCATTTTGGTGACAAGAGCACTGCTGATGATGCCTATGTTTTTCTTGTTAACTGGCTTGAGAGATTCCCTCAATACAAAACTCGTGATATCTACATAACTGGAGAAGACTACGCAGGACATTATGTTCCTCAACTTGCGTACACCATCCTCCTCAACAACAAGAAAACAAACCAGACAATCATCAATATCAAAGGGATCGCTGTATGTTAATTTCAGTTCTTAGACGAATTTTGCATGTTTATTCACTGAAAATCATTATTCTTGATGTTAAATCGATCTGCAGATTGGAAATGCATGGATTAATGATGAAACAGATTTAAAAGGTGTGTACGATTATTGGTGGACTCATGCTCTAATTTCAGATGCCACACATGCTGCAATCTTCAAATACTGTGACTTTGCCAATTATTCTTCAAATGCAATGTGTGACAATATTACAAGAAAATCTTGGGATGAGAAGGGAGATATTGATTTTAACAACATATATGCACCCATTTGCTTGATCCCTCGTCAAAGATACACCTCTGCCATACCGGGTTCTGTAAGCCCTCTATATATATAACATAACCAATGGTAAAATCTAGCAATATATCATCTTATTTTGACTTCTTTCAGATTAACAATTTTGATCCCTGCTGGCAATACGCCATTCAATTCTATCTCAATGATTCCATGGTACAAAAGGCATTGCACGTGAAACCTACCTCATGGGATTTATGCAGGTATAGCACATAGATAAGTCCTGTAGACGAATATGAATCATGCATGTTGTAATAACCTAGAAACTGATTACTAAGTTGTTTATGAAAAAAACATTCAGTGATGTTATCACAACCTGGAATGATAGTCCTGCTTCCGTCCTGCCAATAATCAAGTATCTGATTGAAAATGGCCAACGGGTTTGGGTATTCAGGCAAGCTTTACCGACACTTTAGATATTAAGTTCCATTGTTTCAAATTAAAACTCTGAATATATAACTCGGAGTTTCTTGTATCTTGGTTATGCAGTGGGGATGTAGATGCACGGGTTCCAGTTACTTCTTCTAGGTACTCTATCAACACGCTCAATCTTCCAATCGAGACAGCTTGGCGGCCATGGTACCTCAATAAGGAGGTAATCACAGAACTCTCTTGCTTATTGAGATTATCATTTTAAACTGAAGAACCATTTTGCAACAGAAGGACTATATGTTCTATCTTTAACTACTAGTTGTGATGCGCATTGTGTCCAGTGTGTTATATCTTGTCTAACATTATAGCATAATTGATAAGTTTGACAATAAAAATATGGTTAATAGATGCAGAGAGTACATTCAATAATTATCATGCATTCATGGTTTTAATAATTGAACAATGTCACATGTCTCAATACAAAATGTCTTTTTATGGTGTCATGTTGACAGGTTGGAGGGTACTTAGAGGAATACAAAGGACTTCTTCTGATAACCGTTAGGGGCGCAGGTCATTATGTTCCAAGCTACCAGCCACAACGTGCCTTGGCCTTGTTCTCGTCGTTCCTTGGAGGGATGCTCCCACCTTCCTCATAAAATAAGTGACTGCCTTTAAGGTCCCGTTAAAGCTTTACTTCTCTTGTGTTCAAGTTTGACAACAGCCGAGATGTCAAATAGGTGGTTACATAATGCTTGTGAAGAAATTTAGTGATATTTTTACTTTGTTTCCAAATTACCATCTGTATTTGCTAGGCCTGTATGCTCGTCTTTGTGATTCACTATTTCATACAACTTATTTTTGGTTGGTTCTCCATTTAGGATATGTTCTAAAATATGTTCTTGCTTCTACCTGCCTCAAAACCGAAAACCGTAGTTGACTTTTTTTTTTTTAACATAAAACGACAATGGAATATGTTTGTTTTTGTCAAATAACAACAATAAGAAGAAGAAGAAGAAATGTGTTGTTAGTTTAACATTTGATTTAACCTAAGTTAGCAATTATTAAATTATCCCAAGTTTTTATCAATAATAATCTAAGTACCAGAGATTACTTTGTCACCACCATCCGCAATCCGGCACCAAGGGTGGAAGACTCCCTTGTGTAGAGTACTAACGGGATAGACTCATGTTTCGCCACGACTTGATTTTTAATGAGAACGTCTCAAATGTAAAACATTGTTTTACTTTGTTACGGATACAATAGCATGATACAAACAAGCTATTAAACTGTAACTAGTAAAATAACACAATATCATTGTTATCGTTATCATTATCATTATCACAATATTTTTAATAATAATTATTATTGTTAGTATTATTATTAGTACGATTAAATATATTATTATTATTAATATTATAATTTTTTATAATACTTTTATTATTATAATATAGAAACATCTCATGTGTCACGTGTCATTTTCTAAGATCACCATTAACTAATGGTGTACAAACAAGGTTTTATTTTAAACCGGTTTGGGGTCCAAACCGAACCTAGTTTGGGGTTTAAAACGAAACCAATTTGGTCAACTCAAGTCAAAATCGGTTTGGCCACCAACCAGTTCGGGTTATAAATCGCTTCGTAGGATGAAAACCCAACCCTATTAAACCGGTTTGGGCTGGTTTGAAAATCGGTTTAGGTCCAAACCGGTTCGGCTTTTTTTGTTATTCATAATATAATAATTTTAAGATATGAAAGCTATATAATCATGTTTATATTAATAAATCAAAAGCAATAAACAAAAAAACTAATACTTAATTTGAAGAAAAATAAAATTTTTGTTAAAATATATATAAATATTTATATTAATTAAATAAAAAGCAATTAAATAAAATTTAAGACTATAATTGTTATTAATATTATTATTATTATTATTATTATTATTATTGTTATTATTATTATTATTATTAAATATTATTATTATTATTGTTATTATTATTATTATTATTAATATCGTTATTAACTTCTATGGTGGTTGTTCTTTTTATTATTGTTGTTACTTTTTGCGATTATATTATTATTAATATCATTATTTTATTTAATGTTAAACTATTATATCATATTTTTCTTGTTAATCAATATGACTTAACTTCTCAAAGTGAGATATATAATGAAAGTGAAATATATAATATGTAAAACATATAAACAAATTAAACAACATAGAAGTTTAAATAATAATTATTCTAAAACTAAACATTTAACCTAGTCGACTAGTTGTTCTTCATTATTTTATTCCTAACTTGATAGAGTCCGGTCTTTTAATAAGTTTCTCACTATTCTTTCCTCCTTTCTCTTTGTAAATGAAACAATATCTACTTAACTTCGATTTATTTTATTTTATACACAACTTGATGGATTCATCAGATGACCTAGATGTTAAGGTTTAAGACTTTACCATCAAGCTTCGTATAATACGAGTCCAAATGAAATGAAGTAACAAAAACTTTAATATAACCTATTCTATTGAAATGATAGTTGTTTATGAACAGATTACTTATTTCATCTAATACTTATTTAGCAATATCACAGCGTTTTATTTCTTATTACTCGTTAGTTATAAATAGTTTTAAGGGTATTGTATACATGCACCTTGCTTCAGTGAATGGTTTAAATATATTAATAGGTTTTTGAGCAATGAAGGTGTTTTAAGATTAATTTCCTACTATTATTAATTACATAAAATATTTTAAAGTATGTTAATTGGCTTCGTAAGAGTTTCTTTTTATAGTACCAAAATTTTTAAATGCAATAAGAGTTTCTTGTTGTTTGATAAACTTTTCCTTTTTCAAATCCAGTAGAATTGCTTCAAATAATAAAGCTATCGCTATGTCCTTTTACCTTTAATATATATATAAATCTTAGTTTGCACTAGCTTTCATGATCATAGGAAAATTAACAACAAACATCATCGAGGATTGATAAATACTTAGAATCATCCGTTGCATGGTCAGATATACGTTGTATTATCTAGGGTTTAGAGTAGAGAATGTTTAGAACTATTATTTTTAGATAAAGAAAATATTTTTAAATTTAAAGTAACAAATGTTGCATGCAAAGGGGTATTAATTTATTTTCAAAGTACTTTCATAAAAATTTTCATTCTAGATCGTCTTATCCTACAATAAGCAACAATAATCAATTTCAATATGATTTAAATCTATAAAGTTATATCAATTTGTTTAGTTTATTTATGTCCTTTTTCCAAACATGTATGACACGGATTTATAAACTAGTTAAATAGTATCCCATACTAATAAATGATTACATTGAATACACGCATGTCATAATCGTATAATTCAATCATTAATTTTCCCGTCTAAATGATTTATAAATTTTTTATAAGTTAAAGTAACAAAATTTTAAATTCTCTCTTTCTCTCTCTATATGTCTCTCTTATTTTAAATATCAATATTGGTCTAAAATCATTATTTTTTATAGAACAACTAAATATTTTGATTAAAATATAAACTTCGTTGTAAAACAGATTTTTTTAAAATTCTGAATTTTATAAAATTTTCACATACGTAATATTACTAAAACTGGTGTTGTTTAAAAATAAAACTTTTATATAGAAATGTTCTTCTGAAAATTTAAAAAGTATAACTAAAACTTTGGAGTTTTTAAACAATGACATATTTGTAAAAAAGATTTTTTAACAGCAAGCTTTAGATATGACAATTTATTTACAAAACCAAAAAAAACTAAAAAACATAGTTTTGGAATAACGATATTTTATTGAAAAATGATATTTTTAAAATATATTCTTAGAACAAAATGTGTCACAAGACGTCCCAGGCGCAAATTATACGTGACTGATCCATATTAGAATAATGTAGCGAAAAAGTTTATAAAGTTGGTTACTATTTTATAAATTTACCCCTTTATTAAGGGAAAATGTCACAGAATAGTAACCAAGTTTCAAAAGTGTTTTAATTTAGTCATTCATACATATTTTTCTCAAATTGGACCTTCAAACGACCAAATCGAGTCATTACCAAATTTTATTATGAAAAGAAAGTAATGATGGAAAAGACATTGAAGTTATAATTTTCAATATATAAAATTATATTAAAAAATAAAAAAACATGTTAATTATAAAAAATAATAAAAAAATGTCTAAAATTTACGTCAACGTTTTATATCAGCATCAAAAGATAGAAAAAAATATTTTCTAACTGAATCCAAAAGTATAACATGCTAAAAAATATGTTATGACTTTTAATTTGTATAAAATATAAAAATAAGTGATCTAATTGGAACACTTTAAAAACTTGAGTTACTTAATTGGAACACTTTTGAAAATTGGTTACTATTTTATAAAGTTATCCCTTTATACACTAAACTTTGTATATAAGTTTGGTTACATCAAAACTAATCAAATATGGCTAGTCAAAATCTAGAGAACTATCTTCAACACCCACAGGCTAATTAAAATATAGAGACTATCTTCAAGACCCATAGTCTTCTCTCAGCTCTAGCCTCAATACCAACATCCTAAGAGCCTCATCACATGACACCAAAAATGTATGCCAAAATTTTTTATTGGTCATTATTATAGTGGTGAGTTCATCGAAAACATCTTTTAAAACTTCCTTCAAAATACTTCACTATCATCACAGATAAATACGTAAATATAATACACTAAACTCTACTCCCATATATATCACTTCAGAGTTTGTGTCGGCTATCTTCCCAACTTGTCGTCGACCATCTTCGCAACAAGTATTACCTCATATTTATCATAGCTAGCCAACATTCAAAAATCTCTATGGCAAGTTAGACCTTTGTGATTGATTGTGTTTTTATGGTTGGATAAAAACAAGTTAATTTAAAGTACTTAATTGCCTATAATTAGTACGGGTAAATAAAAGTTGTCTCCAAAGAAAATTGGTGTAAAGTGTAAATTGCGACCAAAACCAAACACTTAGCATTTTTTAGTACAACAAATAAGGAATTTCCGAAGACAACTTCAGCACTTCTGAAGACAGCTGCTGAACTTCCGAAGACAAGTCTAAGGAACTTCCGAAGACTAGCTTCAGCTTCTGAAGACAAAGTCTCTTCTCTTCCAAAGCTCAACACTTAGAAGAAATAAAAACTACAACTTCCGAAGTATGAAGTCCCAAGGAAGTCTCGAAAGAAGTAGCCACTGCCGAAGTATAAGTGGCTTCGGAAGAACAAGTTCTTCCGATGCTAGTTAACCTTTGGAAGAACAAGTTCTTCCGATGCCAGTTAACCTTCGGAAGTAGCTACTATGAACCAGTGGACATAAGTATGGTCTCTCTAACAGTCCGCTGCAAATCTTTGAGATACTGCATGGCACTTTCCCATGTCCATGTAGTTGACCCTACTTTAATCCACTGTTCACACCTTATCAGTTAGTATAGTTGCCAACTTTAGTTGGTGAGAAAATGTAAGTCATGGACATATCATGACTACCATATCTTAGACAATATTTTATCTAAGATACCTTAACTTTAGCTTTGTAGTATTTGCTTTAGTCTAAGGTTTCCATCTACTATCAAAGTATATCCGGCTATAGATAGTAGTATATATAGCTTCTCATTGTAACTCATGTAACATGCTATCAATGGAGTAGACGTATTGAAGGGTTTATCAGATATCAAGATAGCCGAATGTGGAGATCTATCACTAATGTCCCTTACAAGGCGGGGGAAGATTACTCCGAAGAAGACCACAAACGACTTGATATTAGTGGCAAGGTCATGATTGTTCTGATGACTGTTATACCTAACTCCATCATGGTGGGGTTTGAGCATTTCCGGTCAGCTAAAGAACTGTTTGATGCCTTAACCAACATGTATGCAAACTCCAACGACAGTAAGAAAGATTCAATGAAGCAACGGTTTGAGAATTTTACTCATATTGCTAGAGAGACCTTGAGCCAGCAATACTTCAGGTATATGGATCTTATCTCCTCCCTTCAGCCTGTGAGAATAACTCCTGAATTGAGAGTTCTCTCAAGGAAATTCATGAGTGCACTACCCTATGAGTGGACATTCTACTATGTCTCTATCAAGAGGATATAAAATCTGAACTCCCTTACCATGACTGAAATATACAGCATTCTAGTTGGATACCATGTAGAAATGGATAACAAGAGTGCCCGCCAAGTGAGCAGACCTTCAAGCCTTCCTGCTAGCAACGCATTTATGGTTGCTAAAGGCTCAAGACCACCATAACCTCAGCAGTACCTAACACATTCTCAATAGCCATCATGTTCCTCTGGGCCTTACATTACATATGTTGAGACTCTAAGGTCTCAATAGGCTCAGCCAAGTCCTTTCCAGGATAGCTACGCTTTTGTCTTAGGAAGCGGACACTTCGGTGACTTTTAGTTTTGCTTTGAATATCTAGAGTGTTTCAGCCTATATGACATAGAATACACAGACATAGTCCAACAAATGGCTCTCTGTTAACCTACAGGGTGAAGAAGTTCTTCAAAAGAACTAGAAGATAGTTCCCTCAAAACCCAAGTAGCAGCAAGTTTGGGTTCGACAAAGCAAAGACCAAGTGTTACAACTAGCTGGGTCATTTTGCTAGGGAATGCAAAGCTCCCAAATAAAATCCGGGATCTACTCATGCCTCCACACATACTAAAGCCGCTGGAAAGTCAACTGAGACAGCTGTTGTGGCTCAAGAAGTTGATTGGAGCTTTATGGTGCAAGATGTCATCCCTGCACAAGCACTCATGGCGGGAACAGACAATTCAAAGGCATATGAACATCTCTGTACTCTAGCCTGTATTGCTAAGGTTAAAATGTATCAGGACTACAATATGAAAATTAAATCTAGCATTGAGTTCTTGAAAATCTTAAATGTTGATTTTAAAAAGGTTGAATCTAACTATCAAAATAAAATTGAGGAGTTAGAAAACATAGTATCCTCTTTAAAACATGAGCACACTAATTACAAGACTCAAATCAAGGATTTAATATCCAAATTGACTGAGGCACAAGCCAAGCTAGAAATAGCTGAGGCTCAAACTGCAAAGCTATGTTATAAAAACAAATGTGGGTTGGGAATCAATGAAAATGCTCCACCATATTTTTATGAGTCTATTAGACAACCAAGGTGTGGTACTAAAGAGCAAGAGGTTCCATCTGCTAACCACCTTCCCATCAGTCAAAAAGTGATGCAACAATGGAGAAGATCACAGGAAAGAACCGTGTAATTTTACCCACTCCTATCGATGATGATCAACCCTGACCACCAAAGCCAGAACAAGCCAACTTAGGCAGCTAGAAAAACTGCCAAGAAAGTGGTTAAGTGCAAGCTGAAGATAGACCCAAAACAAAGAGTGTGTTCATTTAAGCTAGATTCTAGGTGGTAGGAAACTCTAATTTAGGAAAGTGTGTAGTACCAAAACTCCTGTTCTACCAAAGGACAAGAAGTTAAAAGGAAAGATTGCAGATGAAGAAAAGAAGAACAAGAAAATGCAATCTTCAAGTGTCCAGAAAAGTAATATTACCTGCATAATGTGTGGTCTGCAAAACCATATGGCTAAAAATTGTTACTACAATCCTGCTAGCACACACTATGCAAACAATGTTAAAAGAGAAGGAGTCAGGAAAGGTTTCTCATTTGGACCCTATTATATGGTTCAAGTGATGAAATAGGGAAAGCTTGTTTTCAAAGCAAGGTTGCTTTAGGAAGAAAGTCTTTCTTGTGAAGGGAAAATGGATTTAGAAGTTAAAGCTGTTAAGACTCAAAAGAACAAGAAAGTCCCCTTGAAACCATTCTAGAAGAAGACTACTTCGGAAGAAAAGGTGGTGAAGACTTCTTCCGAAAAGAAAAAAGCTTCGGAAGAATGTCATGCTGCTCAAGCATCATCAAGCTCATCCTCAATGATCATCCAAGGGATGGAATGGAAGATCAAAAAAGATGTAGCAGCTCAAACTTCTTCTTCAAAGACATCCATTAAACCCCATGCATAAACTTTGATTAAATTATAACACTGTCATTAAACCTAATACCAATAAGGCTTGGGTTTCCAATCAAAACTAATCATCTCATCTTATGTGAAACAACATTCATTCACATGACAAGAATAACAATGTATGGATTATGGATAGTGGATGCTCAAGGCATGTCACACCCGGCCCCTCGCATCAACAATATTATCCGCTTTGCCCACGAGGAGCTCACGGATTTGCTTTTGGTTGCTCGGGTGAAAACTTCCCAGGGAGGTCACCCATCCCTGGATTGCTCCCACCTGAGCATGCTTAACTGTGGAGTTCTCCTCTCATCCACAGCCAATACGCCCAAAACGCGTTGTTGATATTAGAGGCCGGACATTCTTATGAACTAGGATTCTCTACTGTCCACGGCCGATGTGGGATATATGTAGGGTGTCACAAGCACCCCCCGTTTGGTCTCATCGTCCTCGATGAGCACGAGAAGTCACCATCCTTGGTGAGGTATGTCCCACACCTTAAACGGCACAGGAGTGGCTCTGATACCATTCTGTCACACCCGGGCCCTCGCATCAACAATATTGTCCGCTTTGCCCACGAGGAGCTCACGGATTTGATTTTGGTTGCTCGGGTGAAAACTTCCCAGGGAGGTCACCCATCCCTGGATTGCTCCCACCTAAGCACGCTTAACTGTGGAGTTCTCCTCTCATCCACAGCCAATACGCCCAAAACGCGTTGTTGATGTTAGAGGCCAGACATTCTTATGAACCAGGAATCTCTCCTGTCCACGACCGATGTGGGATATGTGTAGGGTGTCACAAGAACCCCCCGTTTAGACTCATCGTCCTCGATGAGCGCGAGAAGTCACCATACTTGGTGAGGTATGTCCCACACCCTTAACGGCATAGGAGTGGCTCTAATACCATTCTGTCACACCCAGCCCCTCGCATCAACAATATTGTCCGCTTTGCCCACGAGGAGCTCACGGATTTGCTTTTGGTTGCTCGGGTTAAAACTTCCTAGGGAGGTCACCCATCCCTGGATTGCTCCCACCTGAGCACGCTTAACTGTGGAGTTCTCCTCTCATCCACAGTCAATACGCCCAAAACGCATTGTTGATGTTAGAGGCCATACATTCTTATGAACCAGGAATCTCTCCTGTCCACGACTGATGTGAGCTATGTGTAGGGTGTCACAAGGCACATGACAAGGAACAAGTGTCTCTTTCAAAAATTTTCAACATTTTGATGGAGGTCCTATCCAGTTTGGAGGTGAGGCCGGAGGATATATTTCTGGCTGAAGGAGTATTTGACAACCGGTAATTTCAGGTCAATACCCGACCTTGACTTGGTTATAATTACTCCTATAATACTTGGATTTCAATTGAATTCTAATTAATGAAGTTGTTCCATGCATTGCAAAATTTCATGCATTACATTTCATGCATCGGTCATTCGGCGTAATTACCATTTTTTACACGCAATACAACCGGCACACACATGAACGTTCGTAATAATTAATATGCATACTAATAAATACTTTAAGGTGTTTCAAAGTATTTTCGATTCCATTATTACAAAGTATTTTAGATTCCAAATGAAATATATCGGAAGAACTCAAATTTATAAATAAACCTAATAGCGTAAATTGATATTTTACCCGGAACGAATCCTTTTAACGCTACTACTAAAAT
>CM046454.1:18407035-18482035 GCA_025506515.1 Flaveria trinervia | reverse complement strand
GGCTATACTTAAACATTTCTAAGGCAATCTTAGGCGCATGGGCTACTGTTCAGGCGGATGGATTACACTTAAACCTTTCTAAAGCATTTTCAGGCGCATGGACCTTCTGTGTGACATGTTTCTAGTATGTTTTCGAACCTAATCATCAAACCTATATGTTCTAAGCTAATATGGCTATTCTAAACATGAATGACCTATAAGCATTCAAGAATCAACACACAACATGCAAAATACATACAGGTAAACATACATAAACTTTGTAAAATCATTTTAATCCATTTTCAGCCGCAAAGATCATTTAAAACATGTAAAAACTGGGGTCTAGAACTCACCTGATGCAACTTGGGTGTTTCTTCCTTTCTAACCCGCTTGCAATAAGTTCAAACACCTAAAAACAACACCAAACACCCACACCCGAGCACATACACAAACACACAAGCACATAAGCATATAACCGGGATAAAACCTGTCATAAACATTTAAAAACCACGAATTCTTACCTTGAATTTGACTTCTCTTCTTCTTCTTTGTCTTCAGCCGAGAGCTCCCCTACTCTCTTTCTTTAAAACCAAAGAAAATGGTGATGTGAAGTGAGGGTGGGCGGCCATGCCCACCTTTACACAAACTTTTCAAAGATTTGTCCTTTTGGACACTTTTATTCCTTCCACTTGGACTTTATTGCTTTTCTTTCATTTATTCTTCATGTCTTGTCTTTTTAAAATACCAGGTGTTACATGTCCACCCCCCTTATATAGATTTCGTCCCCGAAACTGTTATTCCTCGAACAGATGAGGATAATGCTGCCTCATCTCCTCCTCAGTCTCCCATGTAGACTCGGATCCCTTCCTGTGCTTCCACTGTACACGCACAAGAGGAACCGCTTTATTTCTCAGCCTCTTCTCTTTACAATCGTTGATTGCCACTGGTTGCTCCACATAATTGAGCCTTTCGTCTACTTGATATCCTCTAGTGGAACAATCATGCCTTCATCGGCTAAACACTTCTCAGATGAGATACATGGAATGTCAGGTGAATCCCACATACCTCATCCGGTAATTCCAACCTATAGGCCACCTCTCCTACTCGAGCAATGATTTAGAAAGGGCCTATATATCTTGGGCTTAACTTGCCCCGCTTCCTGAATCGGATAATACCCTTCCAAGGTGAGACCTTCAACATAACCTGGTCACCCACCTGGAACTCAATTGGTCTGCATCGTTTATCAGCATACGATTTCTGCCTATCTTTAGCTGGCTTCATGAAGGCTTTAATCTTCTCAAGCTTCTCAGTTGTAGCCTTAATTACCTTGACGCCTCCTAATTCCTTTTGACTAATATCACCCCAGCAAACGGGTGTTCTGTATCTCCTACCGTATAGCATCTCGTATGGTGGCATGCCAATGTTGGCATGATAGCTATTGTTGTACGAGAATTCGGCTAACGGTAAGTGGTCATCCCAACTTCCCCCAAAATCAATCACACATGCCCGAAGCATGTCTTCTAGTGTCTGAATGGTCCTTTCTGAATGACCATCAGTTTGAGGATGATAAACCGTGCTAATATGTAACCTCGTTCCCATGGCTTCGTGGAATTTCTTCAAGAATTTAGATGTAAACCGGGTGTCGCGATCAGACACAATGGACACCGGCACACCATGGCGAGTTACAATCTCCTTGATGAACAGGTCAAACAACCTCTCGGATGAATATGTCTCGCAGATCGGTAGGAAGTGGGCATTCTTCGTCAAACGGTCAACAATCACCCATATGGCATCGTACCCTTTCGGAGTACGTGGCAACTTCGTTATGAAATCCATGGTGATGTGCTCCCACTTCCATTCCGGTATATCTAAAGGTTGGATCTTCCTATACGGCCTCTGATGTTCAGCCTTCACTTGCAAACAAGTAAGGCACTTAACACATACTCCACCACGTCACGCTTCATACCCGGCCACCAATAATCTTTCTTCATATCTCGATACATCTTTGTGGCACCAGGATGAATGGAGTATTGAGTTTTGTGGGCTCATCCATTATCTTCGCCCGTAGATCCCCAAAACGAGGAATCCACACTCACCTAAATCGAGTTTTACACCAAGTGTGTTTTCATCAAATTCCCCAACCAGACATCTCATTCTTTTAGAGTTTAGATGATCTTCTTTTAATGCCTCATCTTGAAACTCCTTGACTTGCTTCATTACATTAGAGGTCATGATCAGTTGATATGATTTCACCCGAATTGGCTCGGGCCTCTCCTTTCAGCTAAGAGCATCAACCACCACATTGGCTTTGCCCGGATGATAGTGGATCTCGCAATCATAATCTTTTATGAGCTCTAACCATCTTCCCTGCCTCATGTTCAGATCTTTTTGCTCGAAGAAGTACTTCAAGCTCTTGTGGTCAATGAAAATGGTGCACTTCGTCCCGTATAGATAGTGCCTTCAAATCTTTAGTGCGAAGACCACGACTGCTAGCTCCAAGTCATGAGTAGGGTAGTTGACCTCATGGACTTTCAATTGTTGGGATGCATAGGCTATAACCTTCCTTCTCTGCATTAATACACACCCCAACCCCGAGTAAGAAGCATCTGAATATACCACCAAATCCTCGCTTCCTTCGGGTAATGACAAGGCAGGAGCTTGAGTCAACCTCACCTTTAACTCCTCGAATGCATGTTCTTAGGCTTGACCCCATATAAACTCTACATCCTTTCAGGTCAACTTGGTCAGTGGAGAAGCAATCTTGGAAAAGTCCTGAATGAACCTTCGATAATACCCCGCCAACCCCAAGAAACTACGAATCTCGGATGGTGTCTTTGGTGACTTCCATTGCATCACAGCCTCCACCTTAGCAGGGTCTACCATAATCCCCTCGGGATTTATCACGTGACCTAAGAATTGAACTTCGCGTAACCAAAACACGCACTTGGAGAATTTGGCATACAACTTCTTGCTTCTTAAGGTCTCTAACACCTCCCGAATGTGATCGACATGCTCCTCCTCGCTCTTCGAACAAATCATAATATCATCAATAAACACAATCACTGATTTGTCTAACATTGGCCTACACACTCGATTCATCAAGTCCATAAAAGCAGCTGATGCATTGGTTAGTCCAAATGACATAACAAGGAATTCATAGTGACCGTAGCGCATGCGAAAAGTTGTTTTAAGGATATCCTGCTCCTTCACCTTCAGGTGATGGTATCCAGATCGAAGATCTATCCTTGAAAACCAACTGGCACCTTGGAGCTGATCAAACAGATCATCTATTCTTGGTAGCGGGTATCGGTTCTTCACCGTCAACTTGTTCAGCTCTCGGTAGTCAATGCACATCCTCATACTACCGTCTTTCTTCTTCACAAACAGGATCAGAGCACCCCAGGGAGAGATATTCAGCCTAATGAACCCCTTATCGAGCAGCTCTTGCAACTGCTCCATCAGTTCTTTCATTTCTGTCGGAGCTAACCGATACGGTGCCTTGGCACGGGTTGAGCACCGGGTATCAGATCAATTTGGAACTCAATATCGCGATCCGGTGGCACGCCGGGTAAGTCTTCCGGGAATACGTTCGGAAAGTCGCACACCACTGGCACTTCTGATAGTTGTGGTGTTGGCGCGTCCAAATCCTTTACATAGGCCAAGTAGGCACTACATCCACGCCTCATGCACTTTCCTTCCACCGCCATCGAAATCACCTTCGGGATCGTCATGACACGATCACCATAAACCGTCACCTTATTCCCGTCCGGCATTGTCAATCGGATCATCTTCTGGCAACACACGATGTTTGCTTCATAGGTTGCTAACCAGTCCATCCCTAGTACTACATCAAATCCACCTAGGGGTATCACGTGTAACCTAGCAGCAAACCTGTGACCTTCTAGTTCTATGGCACAGTCCTCTATCACATCAGTAATTCTAGTGGACTTACCGATAGCAGTTTCAACATCGAATGGTGCACTGACCTTTCTACTGCTAACATGCAACTTAGCACCGAAAGTAGTCGAAATAAAACTCTTGCTAGCACCAGAATCAAACAATATAGAGGCACAAGTTTGGTTTACTAGAAACATACCTGACACAACATCGGGATCAGCTCTGGCTTCCTCTCGGGTCATAGTGTAAGCTCTAGCACCTGCCCTCTGGCCTCCTTCCTCCGACTTCTTCTTCTCTATTCCAGAGCTCTCCTCCCTCGGCTTCTCACAGTCTCTAGCGATATGGCGAGGCTGGCCACACCTGAAGCATGCATTCATTCCCATCCTGCACTCACCAGTATGATCCCTTCCATATTTGCCACACTTCTTCAACCCTGCACCAGATTTGACCACACGTCGATCACCCACCTTCGCCAACTTATTGTTTGGAGCGGCTCTACCACGTCCAAACCATTTCCCATTCCAGTTCCGGCCACCACCATCCTTCTTATTCACCTCAGCCACCACTACCTCACGCTCATCGTATAATCTACCAGCCAAATCAACCGCCGACCCGAAAGTGCTCGGCCGGACGGCGATCATATGCCTACGTATATCCGCCGGCAGTCCCTGGATGTATCTTTTAATCTTTCGTGACAGTGGTGTCACTTGATCGGGCACCAGCCACGCCATTTCATTAAATTTAGTGGTGTATTGCTGGTGTGTCATCATTCTTGCCTCCAGTTGCAGGAAATATCTTTCTACCTTGTCCATCTCTCTGTGAGGACATAATTCCTCAATTACTAACTTCTTTAGTTTAGACCATCTCATTCTCCCAATGGCCCTGCTACCCTCGGCTTGGACAATGTTGTCCCACCAGCACAAAGCCGAGTCCATAAAAGAGTGGGTAGCAAATTTCACCTTCTGCTCCTCACGGCACTCACTGATATCGAGGACAACCTCCATTTCCCTCACCCACCGGTGAGCAGCTGCAGCAGTGCCGTTCCCAACGAAAGTAGGGGGCTTGCATCTCATAAACACCCCATAGTTACAGCCTCGGGTCGCCTCCGGCGCCGGCTCCTCTTCTTCCTCCTCCTCATCATCAGAAAGAACCGTTTTCGGTTCTGATTGATCCCGTCCTCCCGAGGACCTGTCTCTCTTTCTTTCCCTTCCCTTACTGCCTTGATCACTTCAGTCACCAAGATGGTAGAATCGTCTGCATGACCTGGTGAACCTCTTCCACCACAGCCTCCTTTACTGAGGCTCTCAGATTGGCGCTCTCGTCACCACCCTCCAGATGAAGGGTCTCTGGTTCTTCATGAACCACTTTGTCGACTCTAGGTCTCCTTCTCTTGGGTTGCGGAACAGCACCGTGACCTCCACCATGAGAGGCTTTTGAAGATCTACCACCAGCCATCCTCAAAACGCACACTATAAGATTCAAACACTAACGCGGTCATTCAAGGTAACACTCGGTTTATGTCAAGTATAGTAAGTTCCTAATTACAGTGGCCAGTTGTGATTAGCCACTACTTTACTCTTTATACCCCAAGCATCTCCGATCCTGACTTAATCAGTATGTAAATCTACTAAGAGCATATAATCAAATAACATGCGCACATAATACCGGTTAACATTATGAAAAGACATACCTGATGGCACGTAGCTACTAGGGCTGACATCCCTCCAATTGTCCCATTTCCAGTTTAAGTTTAGGTTTTAAAAACTTTATTTAACCCAATTCTCTTAAACTTTGGCTATGATACCAACTTGTAAGGCCCCATTCCCGGGCACCTCACAGTTGGTCAATCACAGCAGTTAAAACACTACACATTATAATTATACAAACTTAAGCACCGGAAATGATTTATCAAAAACCATTCATTTCATTTAGAACACTGTTGTTAAGCAATACATCATCATCTTAATGTATACAAAAGAGTTGTTTTACTGCATTACAAAACAACAACAACATAGAATACGAATGGATGGCAGTCTTTCCTTGCTGAGTAGCTTCACCCTTGTGCCATCCTCAGCAATATTACCTGCCAACTGAAAATCTATAAAAGTCAGTGTTGCTGAGTGAGTTTTAGTTTTAAAAGTAATAAAATACTTTCTATATGTTGTATATGGAAATAATCTGTTCTGTAAAATACAACTCTGTACTATATATGCAAGCACACATTAACTATATGAACAAATACTATTCGTTCTCTTTACTGTATGCCTTGTCTATTTTGTAAACTTTTATCTTTATCTTTCACTTTCTGTATGGACCAATGAGCAATACCCCAACTATATGCGCGATGGAAAACGGGTGATGGGCCATCTATATCCCTCGAAAGGGTCAACTATATCCCTCGAAAGGGTCAACTATATCCCTCGAAAGGGTCAACTCGCTACAAAGGTCCTACCAATCTTAATTGATTGGCCCTGTGTGTACAATAGGGTAGCTAACCTGCAACACAGTTGAGCTAACGACAACATGGTCGTGTACCTCCTGTAAGCTTGCAAGACTTGTTAACATTTTCATTAATGTTCCTCTTCTTTTCGTTATTGCTCTTTCACTTTATTATTACGATATACTTTACGTTACTATAATAAACATACCACGTAAAGTCACATACTATAAGTAATAATAATATAGTAATAATAATAATAATAAAGAACAATCATAACCATGCATGAAACATCATCATAAATAAGCCCCAGTCAACCCTCAGTCAAAACCCTAAAAGCACGGACTCCCAGAAAATTCTGTAAAAATTTCTAAGTGCTTAGGCGCTTTGGCACTATTTGGGCGCATGAGCCCTGTTTGGGCGTTTCATCGCTATATAGGCACATCAGCCAACACTTAATCATTTATCACTTAGGCGCATGAACTATTCAGGCACATGGGCACTATTAGTGCGTATGAACACTTAGGCGCATGAGCCACTTGGGCGCATGAGCACTATTGGGGCGCATGGTCCTACACTTAGTTGTCCGATTAATATTTCTAGGCGTATGGACCACTGTTCAGGCACATGGGCTATACTTAAACATTTATAAGGCAAACTTAGGCGCATGGGCTACTATTCAGGCGCATGGATTACACTTAAACCTTTCTAAAGCAGTTTCAGGCGCATGAGCCTTATCTAGGCGCATGGACCTTTTGTGTGACATGTTTCTAGTATGTTTTCAGACCCAATCATCAAACCTATCTGTTCTAAGCTTAATATGGCTATTCTGAACATGAATAACGTATAAGCGTTCAAGAATCAACACACAACATGCACAATACATACGTGTAAACATACATAAACTTTGTAAAATCATTTTAATACATTTTCAACCCCAAAGATCATTTAAACAAGTAAAAACCAGGGTCTAGAACTCACATGATGCAACTTGGGTGTTTCTTCCTTTCTAACCCGCTTGCAATGAGTTCAAACACCTAAAAACAACACCAAACACCCACACCCGAGCACATACACAAACACATAAGCACATAAGCATATAACCGGGATAAAACCCGTCATAAATATTTAAAAACCACGAATTCTTACCTTCAATTTGTCTTCTCTTCTTCTTCTTTGTCTTCAGCCGAGAGTTTCCCTACTTTCTCTCTCTAAAACCGAAAAAAATGGTGATGTGAAGTGAGGGTGGGCGGCCATGCCCACCTTTACACCAACTTTTCAAAGATTTGTCCTTTTGGACACTTTTAGTCTTTCCACTTGGACTTTATTGCTTTTCTTTCATTTATTCTTCATGTCTTGTCTTTTTAAAATAACCGGGTGTTACAATAGTGCTCCAAGAACTCCTTAACAAAACGGTGTTGCTGAGAGGAGAAACAGGTCACTTATTGAGGTAGCTCGGATCATGTTAGCTGATTCAAAATTGCCTCTAACATATTGGGCAGAGGCAGTCAACACTGGATGCTATGTGCAGAACAGGGTTCTTGTAGTTAAGCCACATGGAAAAAGCCCTTATGATCTATGGAACAAGAGGCCACCTTACATTGGTTTTCTAAGGTCCTTTGGCAACAGGTGTACCATACTTAACACAAAGGATAATTTGGCAAAAAATATTGAAAAGTTGGATGATGCTATCTTTGTTGGATATTCCTCCAACTCTATTGCTTATAGAGTTTCCAACATTAAAAATCAAAAATTTGAGGAATCATCAAGCATTGTAGTTTATGAGTACACTCCTTGTGTTAGGGGAAATGGCTCTAATTATATTTTTGACTTAGAATTGTTTTCAAACTATTCTAAACCATCTTGTAAGAATGTTTCAACTGGAATAGGTACTCAAAGTGACTATGATGATGATCAATTGTTTGAGTTTCCTAGACCTTTTCCAAGTTCTCCAAGAGTCTCTTAACATCAAGCTCCCACAACTGGTACATCTGACAGTAGGACTATTTCAGGAACTAGTGGAGCTTCAACAACTTATCAGCAAAGTGAGTCTCATAACTCATCAATTGATAATGAACAAACCAAGTTGATGGAAATAGCATTTCAAAGAAACACATAACTGTTAATGCAGCTTCTCAACCAACTAACATTGATATTGTTTCTCCTTCATTAGTGTGAAATATTAGTTGGACCAAGTGTTCAAAATCTTGAGCCAAACTTCACAAATCTGGATCTATCCATGCAACTGGATGTGATACCCAGGCTCAGAATTCACAACACTTATCCAGTTGAAAACATCATTTGAAATGTCTCTAAAGGTATGAGAACTAGGAACAATCTCACAAGGGGAATGTCTGCCTGTACTCATGCTTTTTGTCACAGATGGAACCCAAGAAGATAGAAGATGCTTGAAAGATAGTAGCTGGGTTGAATCAATTCAAGTGGATTTGCTTCAATTCAAAAGAAAAAGGGTTTGGAACCTCTATCCCCTACCATCTGGTCAAGTACCTACATGCACCAAATAGGTATTCAGACATAAGAGAGACGATAGAGGCTTGATTACCAAGAACAAGGCAAGCCTGGCAGTTCAAGGATATACTCAAGAGGAAGGAATCAATTATACTAATGTAATTACACCTGTTGCAAGACTTGAGGCAGTTAGGATCTTCCTTGCTTATGTTGCATCCAAGAACATCACTGTCTACCAGCTTGCTGTCAAATGTGTATTTCTATATGGGGATATAGATAGGGAAGTCTACTTGTGTCAGGCTCTAAGATTTGAAGACCCATAGCACCCCAATTGTAAGGTTTAAATATAAGGCTGATGCAACCCAAACACCCAAAGTCTCTCCTGCATGCACAAGTGTACTGAAGTGGAATGCTTCGGAAGTTTCACACTTTGCCTTAGAAAATATTATAAGTGTGAAATCTTCTAAAACCAAGACCAATATCTTGCGAAGCCAAAGATGAAGTCTTTCGAAGCTTCGAAGACAAACTCTTCCAAAGCCAACACTTGGAGACAGATTTCTTCCAAATACTTTTGAACACATGCTTTATCTAATGTACTTTTTCCATAAAGCTGGACTCCTTTCCGCTGCAACTCTGATAAGACACCAAATTTACATAAGTTGGTGAAAGGTCCATGCTTTTGGTAACTGTACATTGAGGTCTTGAGTCTATAACATTCTACTTTATGTACTTTATCCTTTTTGTAATATATTAGGATGTGAGTTATGGCATGTCATAGTCACTAGCAAAAGGCAATCTGCCTTTTGACTCTACACTGATTTTGTTGTCTAGATCATGTATCCAGCTGGCATTCAAAGTATGGTTGGCTGTAGATTGTTGTATAAGTATCCCTGGTCCTTTGTATCTTAAACTATTGCTTTGTAAACACTTGTAAGGAACTAGAAAGCAATATACATCACCTTGAAAACCATCTACTTGTGTTGTTCTTGTTCGATCTCTTATACTTGTGTTTCTTAGTTCTCATTAAAATTGGTTTCTAGTTCCCCACTTGATCTGTTAAGTGTTGTTGCACACTCTCGTCTTTGTGTTGTTGTGTTGTAAGAAAGTACCCTTCAATAGTCCTGCAATTGGTATCAGAGCATTCCAGGCTCTTGAAATAAGATCTCACTATCTTAAGATCCCTCACATACACAAAATACTTAACATCTCAAATGGCAGCTGTCACTAAAGCTGATATGGAAACTGGAACCATGAAAAAGTCCCCACTGATCACTCTTGATGACTTTGACACTTAGTGCCAAAGAATGGAAGGCTTTATCAAGTCTCTAGACTCAAGAATGTGTGAATCTGTTGTTATTGGACCTTACATACCAAGAACTTCTTCAACTGCTGCTAGAGGTGGTATGATCTCCAAGGCTATCGCTGACTACTCAGATGAAGATAGAAAGAGAGTAGAAATTGATCAAAAGGCCATGACAACCCTTCAAACTGCTTTTCCAACTCTGTATACAGAGGTTTCAAGAAATGCAAAATAGCTAAGCAGCTATGGGATGTATTGAAACTAATGTATGAGGGTTCCACTGAAGCCAATGAAAACAAGAAGGATCTCCTGAAGTAGCAGTTTGAAAACTTCACCTTCAAAATAGGTGAGACAATGACTCAACAATACTTTAGGTATGTTGAGATTGTGGATACAATAGTGGATGTTGAAGTAACTCTTGAAAACAGGGATATTGTAAGGAAGTTCATATCCTTTATTCCTAGGAATTAACACATTATTGTGTTGTTATCAAGAGGATTGAGAACCTTAAGACTCTCACCTTGATAGAGTTGTATGGCATTCTTAGTGGATACCAGATGGAGATGAACATGCAAGGTTCATCTGGTAACTCCAGCAATCAAATAGGTTCAGCCCTTCATGTGACTGAAAAGGATAGCATAGAACCCCAACATCATCTCATATGCTACCCTCATAACTCAAAAAAGGGTCCTTTCATCACCTTCCTAGAGACACCAAGGGAGAACTATACTCAATGTAGCCCATTCCAAGAGACAAGTTCTTCTCAAGCCTTTGTATCTTCTGATGAAAGTTGTGGCAGCTTTCTTTTCACCCTTGAAGACCTAGACTGTATCCATCCAGATGATCTGGAGTATATGGAGATAGTCCAGCAAATGGCTCTTCTCACTCATAGAGCCAAGAAGTTCTACAATCGGACATGAAGGAAGTTTTCTAGCAATACAGCCAGTGGAAAGTTTGGGCTGGATAAGAGCAAAGTTAAGTGTTACAACTGTAATCTGATGGGACACTTTGCTAGAGAGTGCAAGGCACCAAGAACAAATGGTGGCCAAGCACAATCCAGACCAAACTACGCTGATAAAGCCACCCAAAATGAGAAGCCAAAAAGCAGCAAGCTAGAGTTGCTGTTAAAGAAGAAGGCTTTGACTGGAGCTTTTAGGTAGAAGATGCATCTCCAAACCAAGAATTGATGGCTGACTATGATGAAACCAAGGTATTGGAACATCTTTGTACTCCTGAATGTATTGCTAAAGTCAACAGATATAGGTCCTATAACTTAGAGATGAGATCTGATCTTGAGTCCTTAAACATTTTAAAATCTGATTTCAAAAAAGCTAAAATGATTATAAGTTAAAGATATAGGACTTAGACAAAATCATTTCAATTCTAAAACATGAGCATACTAATTATAGGACTCAGATCAAGGATCTCATAACTAAGTTGACTGAATGGCAGGCTGAGCTTGTGACCAGTAAAGCCAGAGTAGAAAAATGTGTTCTTGAAGAAGAGACCTTCAAGAACATAATATCCTAATCCTTGCATGCAAAAGTTTGTTATCAAAACAAGCAGTGACTAGGATCTAGTGAGATAGCAACTCCATACACAATTTTATCTGTAAGAAGTGAAGAGGATGAAGACGTGATAGTGAAGAATTACTATGAGAAGAGTGAAGAGGAGGATTCTAAGAAGGGTCACTATCCTTCTGAGGAGAGCAAGAAGACTGTGATAACCAAGTCTATGAGGAAGAACTTGATCAGAAAGAGCAAGAGAAAAGCTAAAAGGGCTCAAGAGATCAAGGCCATTTTTGACTCTAAGCAAAAACAAGTCGTTATCTCTGCAGGGTTTGAAATGGTTAAGACTAAAGACATCAACCAAAACTCTTCTACCAAGAATTTTGGTTCATGTTCAAATCATCTCAGCATCAAGAAGAAGGTTGATATATTGTGTACCACTGCTACAAAGCCTGAACCATCTAACTCCAAGAATAGTTCTCAGCCCAAAAGGATTGTCTGAGCATCTACAAAGATGAGCGTGGAGAAGGGAAGTGATCAAAGTTAGCTTTGTTCTCAGAAGAAGGCTTTTAGGAAGAAAAAAATGGAATGTGTTATGTGTGAGAGTACTTCTCACCTTGCTAAGGATTGTCCATACAATCCAAGAGGTACTCTTCATATGACCAAGAAAGAGACTTCTAGGAGCTCCAAGAAGAATTCAACTTTGGAAGGAAAATCTTTTTCCTTCGGAAGCTCCAAAGTGAAGAAGAAGGCAAGTGGAAAATTTCCTTCGGAAGAAAATTTGGTCTCAGAAGAAAGGTATACTTCCGGAGCACTGAAGTCTGTAGCAATGTTAGCAGGATCTTTTGAATGTCCAGTCATCTAAACTTTTGAAGTCTTAAAAGCTTCCAAGGTGTTGAAGGTCAAGTGCAAACTTCCAAAGGTGATGTGGAAGTCAAAGAAAGACCAAGTGACCAAAAGTTCTCCATCAACAACACCAAAAGATCCTCAAAGCACAACTATAGGATCTATCACTGTTTCATTACCTTCTACTACTTTTGATGAGCCCAAGACCAATAAGGCTTGGATTTCCAAATGTAACTAATCATTTTCTTTCTGCAGGAACAACTCAAGACAAACAAGAATATCTGCATCATTGATAGTGGCCGTTCCAGGCACATGACAAGCAATAGGTTACTACTCCAAAACTTTGAAAGAATTGATGGAGGGTTAGTTTCTTTTGGAGGAGATGAAGGAGGTTACATTTCTAGAAGGGGCAAGGTCACAAATGATAAGCTCAGCATTGAAAAGGTAAACTTTGTCAAGGAGCTTGGGTACAATCTTCTAAGTGTATCCCAATTTTGTGATCAGAGTCATAACATGCTCTTTACTGAGCATGAGTGCATTGTTCTCAGGCTTGGGGTGATCATTCCTCATGAGCATATCCTGATCAGAGCCCCCAGAAGAGGGAACATGTACAAGATGGATTTACAAGAAATATCTCCCTCCCGAGGAGTTTCATGCTTTCTATCTAAAGCTAATAGTGATGAGTCTTTCCTCTGGAATTAAAGAATGTGCCATGTAAACTTTAAAAACATGAATAAACTGATTAAGAATGATTTTGTAACTGGAATGCCAAAGAAAAAGTATACAAGTGATGATCATTGTGTTGCATGCCTGAAAGGGAAGCAACATAAGGTAACTCACAAGCCTAAGGAAAGAAACTCCATCACTTCAGCCCTACACTTGTTACATATGGATCTCTTTGGCCCTACCAATGTAATGAGTCTAGGAAGGACCTCTTATTGTTTCGTGATCACATATGACTTTACAAGATTCACTTGGGTCTTTTTTCTTAAAACTAAGGATGAGACTCCTGAGATTCTGAAGAATTTCATCTTAAAGATTGGGAACCAATGTAATCACAAGGTCAAAACCATAAGATGTGATCAAGGAACTAAATTTAAGAACCAAATCCTTGATACATTTGTGATGAAAAGGGTATTACAAGACGATACAGTGCTCCCAGGACTCCTCAGCAAAATGGCGTTGTTGAAAGGAGAAATAGGACATGATTGAAGCTACAAGAACTATAAGCTGCCCATTTCTGGGTAGAGGCAGTCAACACAGCTTGCTATGTGCAAAACGGAGTTTTAGTGGTTAAGACTCATGGAAAGACTCCTTATGAACTTTGGCACAATAGGAAAACTTTCATTGGTTTTCTTAGGTCATTGGATGTCCGTGCACCATCTTGAATACCAAAGATCAAATTGCCAAATTTGCTGGGAAATCAGATGATGGACACTTCATTGGATACTATTCTCAAGCTAAGGCTTATGGACTATACAATCTTAGAACTAGAATTGTTGAGGAGTCAGCCAATATGACTTTCTATGAACACACACCAGTGTAGCTAGTTCTGGTCCTGATTGGTTATTTGATATTGATTTAGTTACTAATTGTTTTAACAAATCTTGTGAGAATGTTTCAGGATCTATAGATATCTTACCTCCAAGTGATCCTAATCCAAGATTTGAGCTAAGAAGATCTTCAAGCTACACATCTTTAGCTCCAGTGGTAACCAATCCTGCAAATGAAGATTCTACAAGCACATCAATGACAAATCCTACCAATGCCTCTGAAGTACATTCAAATTCCATCATAGAGGTACACAACTCAAAAGAAGAAGCTTCAAATGTTGGAGACCATGGTGGTGTTGATAGTGATCAAGAATTTCTTGATGCTGATAACCACTCCATTGATGACATTATCAATGATGTCACACACTCATTGGATCAAGTCTCTCTTGATAAGTGTGTTGATATGGTGGGAGAAACATCAATGCCGGATCTAAATTTTTCAAATTTAGATCTCTCTTAGCAACTTGCTGTAATCTCTCAGCTAAGGATCCACAAGTCTTATCCCACCACAAACATCATTGGAGATGTTGACACTAGGGTAAGAACAAGAGGACAAACCCATGATGCAAATGTTTGTCTTAACTCTTGTTTCTTATCACAGATAGAGCCATAAAAATTGATGAGGCTCTGAAGGATGGAAGTTGGGTTGAAGCTATGCAAGAGGAGTTCCTTCAATTCAAATGGAAAAAGGTTTGGAACCTATGTCCTCTTCCTTATGGGAAGACTACTATAGGAACCAAATAGGTGTTTAAGAATAAGAAAGATGATAGAGGCATCGTCATCAAAAATAAAGCTAGACTAGTTGTTCAAGGATACACACAAGAAGAAGGAATTGACTACACTGATGTCTTTGCTCCTGTAGCAAGACTGAAAGCTGTTAGAATATTCTTGGCATTTGCTGCATCCAAGAACTTCAAGGTTTATCAACTTGATATCAAGTGTGCTTTTTTGTATGGGGTGATTGAAGAAGAGGTGTATGTCAAACAACCACCTAGTTTTTGTAGATCTTGATCATCCTGATTATGTCTGCAAACTTTATAAGGCTCTTTATGGGTTGCACCAATCACCAAGGAAGTGGTATGAGACTCTATCTCAGTATCTCTACAATCATGGATACAAAAAGGGTACTATAGATGGAACTCTCTTCATCAAAGGATAGGGAAATAACTTAATGCCAGTTCAAGTGTATGTATATGACATTATATTTGGTTCAACTAATCCAATGCTCTACAAAGACTTTGAGAAGCTGATGAAGGACATATTTGAAATGACTGCCGTGGGGGAACTCAATTTATATCTAGGAATTCAAGTGAAGCAAGTTGAAGATGGCATCTTCACAAGTCAGTCAAAGTATGTTCAGGACATACTCAAAAGATTCAACATGACTGATTGTAAGATTGCCAAGACACCCATAGCAAGAAACCACTCCCTTGGGCTTGATCTTGAGGGGGAGTGTAAGAAGACCTTCAAGCTACACATCTTCAGCTTCAGTGGTAACCAATCCTGCAAATGAAGCTTCTACAAGCATATCAATGACAAATCCTGCTGATGCCTCTGAAGTAATTGAAATTCCATCTTAGAGGTACACAGCTAAGAAAAAGAAGCTTCAAATGTTGGAGACCATGGTGGTGTTGACAGTGATCAGGAATTTCTTGATGTTGATAACCACTCGATTGATGACATCATCAATCATGTTACACACTCATTGGACCAAGTATCTCTTGATAAGTGTGTTGATATGGTGGGAGAAACATCAATGCCGGATCTAACTTTTTTGAATTTAGATCTCTCTCAGCAACTTGCTGTAATCCCTCAGCTAAGGATCCACAAGTCTCATCCCATCACAAACATCATTGGAGATATTGACACTAGGGTAAGAACAAGAGGACAAACCCATGATGCAAATGTTTGGCTTAACTCTTGTTTCTTATCACAGATAGAGCCAAAAATATTGACGAGGCTCTAAAGGATAGAAGTTGGGCTGAAGCTATGCAAGAGGAGTTGCTTCAATTCAAAAGGCAAATAGTTTGGAACCTATGTCCTCTTCCTCATGGGAAGAATACTATAGGAACCAAATTGGTGTTTAGGAATAAGAAAGATGATAGAGGCATTGTCATCAAAAACAAAGCTAGACTAGTTGTTCAAGGATACACACAAGAAGAAAGAATTGACTACACTGGTGTCTTTGCTCCTGTAGCAAGACCGGGAGCTTTTAGGATATTCTTGGCATTTGCTACATCCAAGAACTTCAAGTTCTATCAACTTGATGTCAAGTGTGCTTTTCTATATGGGGTGATTGAAGAAAAGGTGTATGTCAAACAACCACCTAGTTTTGTAGATCCTGATCATCCTAATTATGTCTGCAAACTTTATAAGGCTCTTTATGGGCTGCACCAAGCACCAAGGAAGTGTTATGAGACTCTATCTCAATATCTCTACAATCATGGATACAGAATGGGTACTATAGACGGAACTCTCTTCATCAAAGGACAGGGAAATGACTTAATGATAGTTCAATTGTATGTAGATGACATTATATTTGGTTCAACTAATCTAAGGCTCTGCAAAGACTTTGAGAAGCTAATGAATGACAGATTTGAAATGAGTGCCATGGGGGACTTAATTTATTTATGGGAATTCAAGTGAAGCAAGTTGAAGATGGAATTTTCATAAGTCAGTCAAAGTATGTTCAGGACATACTCAAAAGATTCAACATGACTAATTGTAAGATTTCCAAGACACCCATAGTAAGAAACCACTCCCTTGGGCCTGATCTTGAGGGGGAGTGTAAGAAGACCTGCAAGCTACACATCTTCAGCTCCAGTGGTAAAAAATCCTGCAAATGAAGCTTCTACAAGCATATCAATGAAAAATCCTGCCGATGTCTCTAATGAAGCCCGACATCTTTAAAATGGCCAATCTTCATGAGGATGATTTACTTGATTTCAGAATGGCCATTTTGAGAAAGCATCAACCTGATTGTGTTGCCTTTGATGCAGTTACATAGGCAACACAATCAGGTTGATCATGTTCTTTATGAGGATGATTTACTTGATTTCAGGAAAACCTGTCAAGAGGTTGTTCTAGATGGGGAGAACGCACTATCTGCTACGGTGTAGGGGAGTATGATCTTCATCACTCCAGCCATCATAAATGCTCATCTACAGCTGGATGATAAGGAAGGTGAGTTGTCCTTTCTAAAAGAAGCTGTTAACTAGTCCTTCGAGTAGATAGGCTATGAAAGGGACTTCTCTGTAAGGACCTTCAGGAAAGGAAGGTCTCATCCCAGTGGAAGTACTTATTACATGTGGTCATCCACAGCTTATCCAACAAGCATAGGTGTTGGGACTAGATTCCTGAAGATCTCTCCTTCATAGTGCCTGGGATGGTTCAGGAGGTCAAGTTCAGGTACTCTCAATTTGTTTATACAATTTTGCTTGCTAACTTGGACTCCTTAGAGTATTACATATTTCCTAGATATGTTCAATACATTCTTAACTATGAACTGGGCTCATAGTTGAGGGAAATAGGTAATATTCTTAAATTGGGACAAATAAAGCCCGACATCTTTAAAATTTTGAAGAAGCCTATTGTTGGCTTCTCATGGGTAAAAACAGCCCTTGTCCAATGTTAGAGCTCATTGCTCAAGGTGACAACCTAACAACACAAGCTAGTGTTGAACCCACACCTTCTACATCTCAACCACCAAAACAGCCACAAATCACCCTCACCTATAAACGAAAATTCAAACGAACCCCTGCTCAAGCTATTGAGTCTGTATAGGCCCCCATATACTTACCCATACAAGAGGATGTGGATACTGGAGCTCCCACTTCTCCTAAGGAGCAAAGCACTCCCATTAATTCAAAGATTAGTGTTGAGGTTCCTCATGCTCAGCCTGATAAGATCACAAGCCCAACTGTCTTAAGCCTTCACTCTGAGTCTTAACACTTAAGTGAATAACCTTGAGGGGACAGTTACCATCCCCAACCTTTAGACTTAAACCAATCCATTCCCAACCTTGAATTCTATACTGATGAAGACTTAGGTTTCAATGAGTACCATGAGTCTCTCTACTACTCCACTTCTCAAAGAGAGATGAGTGCTCCTGAATCACCTATGTCTAGCCCACATCAGTCACCTATCACTGAGGTGGATACTTCTGAGCTTGTTTAGGATATCCATATGGAAGAGGCTCTCACTTCAGCAAGTGATTACATCATTCAGACCACAACCATGGCAACTCAGCCCATTGACACTTCAACTGAAGTTGTTATTGAGCAGAGGAAATCTAGCAGCCAAGAACTCCATGCTGGTAGTGAGAGAGAAGACCTTGGTCCAATTCTCTCATCCCCCATGATTCTTCTGATGAAGAAGAGGGGAATCTGAGGCTAAAGGTGCAAGAACTGTCACAAACATTCACCTATCTAGTCTCCAAGGTTAGTCATCTTGAATCTCAGGTGACTACCTTGCAAAACAGGGCAAATGATCAGCAACTTGAGTTATCTTATCTTAAGAAACAAATAGTTGGGAGACCTTTAAGAAGAGCTCAACGAGGAACATAAGAACATGTGAATGTGGTTGACCTAACCTCTAGCTCACTTATGCAAGTGGTGATGCTACCAAAATAGGGGAGAAAGCCATCACAGACACAAAACCTGGGAGTTCTTCATAGAGCATGGACATTAAGGACTCACCATCCTCACTTACAATTGTCCACACTCAGCAACTTTCTCAAGTTCACATTAACATGGACTCAATAGACTCCTACATTCAAAGTCTTTTTGAGGAAGGTATACCAAGGGCAGTATTATCTCCACCTCAAGGAACTTCCATTACATCATAGGGTGGATGTATGATGCAAACAGAAGAGCTTTTATTCTTCAAAGAGTTCAAGGGAAGCAAGAAGTTTTCAATTTTCAACCTTGAACTTCTATGAAAGTCTTTACCTTGTCAGCATGCCACTTGTTAACCAAAGCCAATCTAGACAAGCTAACAGGCTTGTTCAAAGGATTCAAGCTGCAGAGTTCAGCTTTAGAATGAGACTAAGGTAATCAGGCAATATTGTTTGTCAATTGGATGTCGAGGCAGACCCTAAGATTAGCTTTATAGGGGAAACCTTGATTGAAGGCCCAGTGGTAGAACTTGAGAGCCCTGTCTCACCATCAACTGCTATAGAGATTCAATCCCTTAATGACACACTTGCTGGTAAAGGTGCATCTCAACCTCTCTCTGGCTAGAGCTTGGAAGCTACACCAAGCAATGAAGGCCAAAACTCTCTCCACCCTAAGTCACAAAGGTTCGTGAGTGACATAAGGAAAAGAAAATTAACTTCTGAGCAGATTGAGGAGGAGGAGAGAGAGAGAGGAAAAGGAAGCTAAGGGGATAAAGTTCCTCTACTAGGTCTACAAGATTCATGGAAGTTGCTATCAGGGTTCTCCCCAGGCCAAACACTCAGGATGATGAGTTGAGGGCAGTCAGGATCAACTACTTGCAGACTAGGAACTATGACATTGATAATATCATCTCCCTCCCCTTAGATGAATTAAATGAACTTGCTAACATGGAATTGTCAAAGGAAAGATAGGAGGCAGAGGATGCAAAATTACTTCTTCAAATCAAAGAAGAAAGAAGACAGAAAAGACTCTACAAGCATGTGCCTACTCTCTCACAATTCAAGAAAATCCTATACATGAGGATGTGGCTCTACAAGAACCTCAGGTAGACAAAGAAACTAATAGGATCAACATGATCAACTACCTGAGTGACACAGGCCTCTATCAGGCTACTACACTTCTTCCCTTACCCTTTGATTACATTGAGTGAACAACTTGAACTTTAGTTAGTCAAAGAATGAAAGACCACTAAAATGAAGTTAAGGGAAGAGGCTGCAAAGTCAAAAGTCATCATCCAGAAAAACATGAAGAAGTCTGCTGATATGCAAAGGATGATGAGCTTCTTGAAGCTGTATGGATTCTTCGGAATGAGAATTGGCCCTATGTATCTGTCTACTATGGATGAGCATATTAGGGTGATCAAGTAGAAGATCCAAAGAGGTGAACTTGTTGAGTTACCTCCCAACCAAGTTAGGTCCCTCAAGAAGTGGAGATTAAAGTTGAAGCAATTGAGACAACACAACCTTAATCTCCTGCTAAGCCTCAGCAAACTTCCACTTCTGATCCACAGTAGGGTTCTGTCCCATCTCAATCTAAACTTGTGAGAGAGGAAGACCCAACTGAGAAAGACAAAGAAGATCAATCAGGTGCTGCAGGCCAGTCTTCTTATTTAAACGGTTCAAAGAGGACAAAAAGGATGGCTTCCAAACCAAAGCTAAAGAAGAAGAAGAAAGAAGGATCCGTCTCCAAACCTCAAGATGAGTCCGAACATCCTGAGGATGTGCAACAAGAGGATGCTCCACCAACTCCAATTCAAGTAGATCCTCTAGCATTAGGAAGACCCATCTTGTCCCGGACATACACTACAAATCCAGAAAGATGGCATGTCATCGGTGATCAAGGTGTTGAAAATGTCTACACATGGAAGGAAATTTTCAATCTAGATTTGCATGATCTCTTTGACATGAGAAGACACTATGAGAGTTTGAGTGATCCTGATCATCTTATGAAGAAAGGGATGGTCATCATCATGACGAGGACTATTGACATCTAAAGTCTTCAAGTGTTTTGGTAGCATCAGCCTAGGGGGAGTTTGTAAGGTTTAAATATAAGGTTGATGCAACCCAAACATCCAAAGTCTCTCCTGCATGCATGCACAAATGTACTGAAGTAGAATGCTTTGGAAGTTTCACACTCTGCCTTAGAAAATATTCTAAGTGTGAAATATTCAAAAGTGAAGACCAATATCTTCCGAAGCCAACGATGAAGTCTTCCGAAGCTTCAAAGACAATCTTCCAAAGCCAACACTTGAAGACAAATTTCTTCCAAAGACTTTTGAACACATGCTTTATATTATGTACCTTTTCCATAAAGCTAGACCCCTTTTTGCTGTAACTCTGATAAGACACCAACTTTACATAAGTTGGTGAAAGGTCTATGCTTTTGGTAACTTTACATTGAGGCCTTGAGTCTGAAACTTTCTACTTTATGTACTTTATCCTTTTTGTAATATATTAGGATGTGAGCTATGGTATGTCATTGTCACTAGTCAAAAGGCAAACTACCTTTTGACTCCACTTTGATTTTATTGTCTAGATCATGTATCTAGTTGGCCTTCAAAGTATGGCTGGCTGTAGGTTGTAGTATAAGTATCTCTGGTCCTTTGTATCTTAAACTACTGCTTTGTAAACATTTGTAAGGAACTAGAAAGCAATATACATCAACCTACCATCTACTTGTCTTGTTCTTGTTTTGTCTCTTATACTTGTGTTTCTTAGTTCTCATTAAAACTGGTTTCTAGTTCCCCATTTGATATGTTAAGTGTTGTTGCACACTCTCCTCTATGTGTTGCTGTGTTGTAAGCAAGTACCCTTCAACGGTCCTGCACCAACTATGTGTGCAAGCTGGATAAAGCTCTATATGGGCTGCACCAAACACCTAGGATGTGGTATCAAACCTTGTCTCAGTTTTTTTTGAAGAATGGATACACTAGAGGTACCATTGATAAGACTCCTTTAATAAGGAAGTCTAAGAAAGACATTTTTCTTGTTCAAGTCTATGTTGATGACATCATATTTGGTTCTTCAAATGATCAAATGTGCAAGGGAATTTGAGAGCATTATGAAGAAAAAGTTTGAGATAAGTTCCATGGGAAAAATGGACTTTTTCCTTGGAATTTAGGTGAAGCAGATGAAGGAAGGGTTCTTCATAAATCCATCTAAATGATATTTTAGAAAGATTTGAAATGAAAGAGTATAAGCTGGCCAAGACACCTATACCCATAAACCATAATCTTTGTCTTGACTCTGAGGGGTAGGATACTGATCAACATCAGTATAGGGTAATTATTGGTTCTCTGATGTATCTCATAGCAAGGAGACCTGTTATAATGTTTGCAACTTGCATCTATGCAAGATATCAGGTTGCTCCAAAGGTGTCTCACCTAGTTGCTGCCAACAGAATTCTCAGATACCTCAAAGGAGCACCCAAACTAGGTCTCTGGTATCCAAGGAACAACAATTTAAATCTCTATGGCTATTTAGATAGTTACTACTGTGGCTGGAATATCAACAAGAAATCCACATCAGGAGGATGTTAATTTCTTGGTGGAAGGATCATCTCATGGCAATGCAAGAAGCAATCATGCATTTCAACATCTACTGCTGAAGCTGAATACATTGATGTTGCTAGTTGTTGTGCTCAGCTGCTGTGGATTCAGAACCAGATGATAGACGGAATCAACTTCATGAGTACTCCTTTCCATATTGACAACAACATTGCTATCTCCATCACTGAATATCCAGTGAAGCACTCCAAGACAAAACACATTGATATCAGGTATAATTTCATTAGAGATATTCATGAGAAAATTCAAATTAAACTAATCAAAGTTGACTTAAATGAACAATATGTTGATTTGTTACCCAAGGCTTTTGATGAACAAAGATTTAGGTATCTCATTATAGCTATTGGGATGATAAACATTGATTAGTATATCTCATTTGTAAACATTTTAAAAATGTGTAAAGTCTTTTGTCAAAATAATCTAAGCCCTGTTACAAAAGGTCTTTTTGAAATTCTTCTAAGTATAAATTCTTCGAAGAGGAATTAACCCTCGGAAGATGTCATATATATATTTTGAAGAAAAATTCCTCCAAGAAAATTTTCTTCTCGGAAGAGTTTTTAGTCTCAGAAGCGATTGATAGCATATTAGATCTACTTCTGAAGCTTATAAAACACTCCATTCGGAAGGCACTTTTTATTCTCGAAAGTAAAATATTTACGTTTGGAAAATTAATTTTTCTTCGGAAATATTTTATACTTGGAAAAGAGATCTTACTATGTAACATAAATCTTTGGGCCCTACATAGTAAAATCAATGATTTTATTAATAATATCGGATTCTTATAAATGGTTTTTAATTTTAGCGCTCCTGTCACATCTTACCCCAAGCCATCTTTTCACCATATCGAACCCCCAAAACCGCCATTTCAAACTTATTTAAATAAACCCGACTCTTCATTATAATCTTTTTACCAAATTTACTGCCCATAAGCTTCCTTTACCTCCAATTACCTAAATTCAAACTTGTCTCTCTGCAATCTTCTTCCCACAATGGCGCTTAACCCTCATCACAACCAAGTTTCTCTCGTTGATTCATCTAAGGATGCTGACTTCTCAGATATCATTTCCTTTCTCACCCAATCTACTTGTTACATCGCTCTAACTGTTAACCCCCCTATTTACTCAAATCATATGGCTGAATTCTAGAACAACGATCATATTGAAACCCTAAATGGGGTTAGGGTAATAAGGTCAAGCATTTGTGGCCAGGAGTTGATTATTTCTAAACAACTCATTAGGGAACATCTACAGCTCCACGATGAAGGCACTCCTACTAAATTCCGCAAGTCAGATATAGACGACACATATACCCAAATAGAATATGGTGGAGATCTGAGCAGGTCTACTATTTACAAGTTCAATATCTCATACAACTGGAAGTTCTTGTCCATGTCATTCTTCACTACCTATCTAATACGTTTAGGGGATGGGATCAAATCCCATATGAACTAGGATGCCTAGTTCATGGGTTGGTGAAAAGCCTTCGCTTCAACTACTGAAGGTTTGTTTTGACTAACCTTATGGGTAGAGGTGTACAAACCGGTTTGGGGGCCCAAACCGGTTCGGGTCCCAAACCGAAACCGTTTGGTCAAACTCGGTCAAAACCGGTTTGGCCCCAAACCGTTCGGGTTCAAACCGGTTTCAAACGCTAAAAACCCAAACCTATCAAACCGGTTTGGGTCGGTTTGGAACCGGTTCGGCCCAAACCGGTTCGGCCCAAACCGTTTTTTTTTATTTTTTTTATTTTTTATTTTTTGTTATATTCAAACGAAATTTTAAACTTTTAATTAAAACATAAATATTTATAACATTTTTATATAATTTATATAATTTAAAAGAATTTATATAATTTAAACAATTTATAACATTTATAAACATTTAAAACATTTAAACAATTTAAACATTTAAACGATTTAAACAATTTAAACATTTAAACGATTTAAACAATTAAACAATTTATAACATTTATAAACATATATATATATATATATACTATTTATTAACATTTATAAACAATTTAAGCATTTTAACATTTAATAACATTTAGAAACAATTTATATCATTTATAAACAATTTAAACATTTTAACAATTCGTAACATTTAAATAATTTAAACATTTAAAACTAAACATTTAACATAGTCGTTTCTTCGTTCGTATTATACTTGTACGTTTATTCCTTGCCACCAGAACCGGAACTGTTACGAAGGTAGTCATCATATGCCGCTTCATCATCAGTCATTCCTGGTGTCAATCTGCTCTCTACCTCGTCCTCGTATAATTCTGCTTCGTATTCCAGTTCTCCTTCAAGCGATCATTTGTCTTGTACTCTTTCCGCGGCATCCAAATAATCTTTCAAGCAAATTGACATTTCAACTGCTTGTGGAGTGAGTCGAGTTCGTCTTATTGATATAATCCTGCCACTAACAGAAAAAGCAGATTCCGAAGCTACCGTAGAAGCTTGGACGGTTAGTAAATCTCGGGCCATGGTGGATAGGATGGGAAATTGATCTTCCTTACCTTTCCACCAAGCCAACAAGTCAAAATTTTTAAATTTATGTGGAGTCATGGTTGATAAAAAGTTTGTAAGACCATACCTCCCGAGTTCACTACTCGGAGTGTTACCACGTTGACATTTATTACATTCATCCCTTAAAGTATTATATAAATCAAACATTGGATCATTCGAACATTCGGCATTTGCCGCATGCCTTAAAGAATCATGGATTTGTGATGTTTCCCCGTATTTTAATAAATAAACATCATACATTTGTTGTAATTGTTTGTTGAAAGTCGCTTTTAAAGTTTTACTATACATTAGTTTACCAACTTCTAAATCCAAATTAAAAGTAATTTTATCAAGTAAAGTTTCAACCCCCGACAAATTTAAACAAGGGTTTAAAGCAGCGGCACATGTAATAACGGGAGGCATTTCTTCAAAATATTTTTAAGTTTTTCTTTCATTGGGGGTATCATATCGGAATAAGGTCTACCCCTACACGACAATTCATTTAATTTTGAAGTCATTAAATAAATTTGGTGTAGTACCAACGGACTCGTTGGGTAATAAACTCCAGAAAGACATGTAGTTGCATTTTTAAAAACTTGAAGCATTTTTGTTACTTCTTCGATGATGGCCCAACCCGATGGATGGTAAGAATTTGCCTTTCCCCGACTTACCAAACTATTATGAAAGGCTATTAAACTTTCTTTTTGTTCAATAGCCTTTTCAAACATGTTACATGTGGAATTCCATCGTGTTGGTACGTCCCAATTCGGACCTAAACATTTAGTATTTGCGTCTTTACAAAACTTGCGATATTTAGTATATCTTTGGTTGTTACTAAAAATATCACGTAACATTCTTTTAAAACAATCTTTAATTGTTTCAATCGTTTTTAAACCGTCTTGCACGGCTAAGTTTATGATGTGCGCAACACATCGACTATGAAAAAACACACCCTCACATATTGGTTTATATTTTAATTTCAAATGATCTATCGCAAGAGTGTTGTTTGAAGCATTATCAAAAGATATAGAAAATATTTTGTTTTCTAATTTATACATTTGAATAACTTTATCAATAAGATAAAAAATGTTTTGGCCGGTGTGAGGATAATCAAACAATTCAAACGCAATCGTACGTTTCATCATTTGCCACGAATCGGGTTCAACCCAATGGGCGGTGACACAAATGTACGAGTCCGGTGAACCGTGAGGTGTCGAACAAACATCACTAGTTAAGTTAACACCGGTTTGTAAATTTTCAAAATAAGATATTAATTCATTTTTAGCTTTTTTCCACATTTTTAAACAATCTCTTCGAAGAGGAGCACGACTTACATTGGTGTAACGAGGTTGGAGAGTTCGTTGAATGAGTCGAGTCAAACGTTCGTTGTCGAAATGTTTGAATGGCAAGCTTTCTTGAATTACAAATTGCGCCATTTGCTCCCGAACCGCATCAACGTTATAAGCCCAAATATTTCCTTCGTTTGTCATCGAAGCTTGACCTTGAGAAGGTTCACCTTTTAACGCTCTACAATATTTATTTGCAATATGGTTTTTCAACATTGTGTTTGCATCTTTTTTGAAAAACTTATGACAAAACTTGCAACGAGCCTTGTTTGGACCGCTAGCCATTTGACATAAATCGTAATTGCACCATACTTCGGGGTTCCTATTCGTAGGAAGGATTGCTATCACCACGTTGCTTGAAGACGCTTCACAACCAACGGATGATTGAGCACTTGTTGAAGCCATTTCAGAGATTTTTGTGAGAGCGTTTTTGAGAGCGTTTTAAACGAAAGTATTTGTGGAGAGCGTTTTTTAGAGCGTTTTTGAGAGCGTTTTTGAGATTTTTGAGAGTAGAGAGTGTTATAAGTTGTTGTGATTCAACCAAAACATCAAATACATATATATAGTAACCTAGTGGGGGTATAATGGTAAAAAAACGGTCAAAATTTGCAAAAAACGGCTATATAGCCGTTGGGTAATGGTAACCGTTTGAAAACCGGTTTGGGTGACCGGTTTGAAACCGGTTTGGGTGACCGGTTTGAAACCGGTTTGGGAGACCGGTTTGGAACCGGTTTGAAAACCGGTTCGGTTTGAAACCGGTTTGGAACGTTGAAGTGATAAACCGGTCAAGAACCGGCGGTTCGGGCCCGGTTTGAAACCGGTTTGGGCCAAACCGGTTTGGGCCTCAAACCGGTTCCGGTTTTTTTGGCCGAACCGGTTCCCGAACCGGTTTTTTTGTCCACCTCTACTTATGGGGAACCTCCAAAGGGACACATTCTTCATGTAACCTAGGTTCCTTCAGCACATCATCAAATGTGAGCTGGACTAGAGTCAGCTTGTCTATGAAGCTGTCCTACCAGTTCCTCAAATAAGGTCGACCATTTTCAATGTCTTGAAAAGAGTGTCCACCAACTACACTTGAAGACAAAGTGATCTTCTTTCGAGTATGATTAAGCCAATGGCTCCTCATGACATCCATGTTAACCCGACATGTGATGAACCCATACCAGCAACTACCCTTATTTTGCCAAATCTACCTTCTCATCCCATCACAATTACCTACCAGAGATGACCCAAACGAACCCTTGTTCAATCTACTCTAATTGAACAAGCTTCTCTTGTTCAATCCAAAAAGACTAGAGTGGGAACATGGCCCCCACTCAATCTGAGGTGTCACCATCCTTCACATTTGAACTTAATTATGATATTGAGTCTCCTCAGTCTTAATCCTTTGAACCCGAAACCCAAGCTGCAGAATCTCAGGGTGAGTCTCTATACTCCCTTGAGCAGCCAAAAGGGACAACCCCACCATAGGCTCAATGCCAATAGACATTGCTCAACGTCCTTAGTTAATAGGCTTAACTTCCATATCCTTTACTAACCTATTGATAGGAACTAATGAGTAGATTATGTCTCTTCAGGGCAATGAAGTTGATCCACAACACCCTCTCAAAGATTGTTGGAGTTGTACAAGATAGTCTATATTATCAACACAGTCAAAGTCAACAAAAGTCAACGTCACGGTCAAAGTCAACAAATGTCAAATCCGACACGTTTGAGCCGAAGAACCGAGACAAGACGTTGAAGATTTAGATGACTAGGAGTTATATTGTAATAAATATATTTTGTGTGAACAAAATATATTTTATCTTTTTTTAGTCATTTTATGCTTAATATGTAATTTTGTATTAATTAACCTAAGTCTAGGGGTTAAGTGCAATTAGTGAATACTAGTCTAGACTATAAATAGGTTAATTGTCATTAGGTTTTGTTTAATGGGTGCATGACCAATAGATTAAGGGATTATTTGTAAACACATATTTTGCAATCTAATTAAAGATCAAGGGTTTTTAATTGTGATTATAATATTTTGATCTATAATCTTTATGATTTGATTCAAGTGTGATTATCCTGCAGTTACAATTTGGTATCAGAACCATTTTGGATAAAATTTACTAAAGATTTGAAGATTTGAAGATTTTTAGAGAGAAGTTGAGGTTTTGGTTGTTTTTGTTCAATATCATGTTTTTATCATTTTCAGATCAAATTTGAGTGTTATTGATATGGAAATTGATTGAAGTTTGCTTGTTATTAGTTGGGAAAGCTCTGTTAATCATCAGGTTTCAAATCCATTGAGATTTGGGGGTTTTTAGATTGATTTCGTGTTGAAAAAGCTTTTCAGCTTCGTCCAATGAAATTACCAATTCATCCAGCGAAACTGCCTGTTCTTTCAGCGAAACAACAAGTGTTTTACACTTTGTAGTTAATTTCATCATCTCAACGAAAGTAGTGATCTTGAACGAAAGTTCAACCGTGCTTGTGTGCATATTACAAGTGAAATTTCTATCGAAAGTATCTTTGAACAAAAGTTCAAGCTTTTTTTGTGCGAAATTGTTAGCGAAACTAAGCAGTCTAAAGCATTTGGCTAGCGAAACTGCTGCCAAAATTTCCAGCGAAACTACTGCCGAAAGCATTTGACCCCAGTTGCTAAGATTGTCTAGCGTGACATTTAAATATAATATTTTTTTCACGAGGGAAAATTATTTTACAAAGTCTGGGAAAAATATTTTTGGAAATAAAAATGGCTTTTGCAGTACTGTTTAGATACTTCAAATCTGATAATCTAACAATTGCACAATGTCGGTTTGATAATTTTGCAGCTTTAAAGAATGAAAGGATGTCTGATTTTTTTGATCGTTTTCTGTTGGTGGCAAACAATCTGAAGAAGTTTGATGCCCAATTGGGAAATCATGAACAAGTTCTAAGATTGCTTGATTCTCTCCCATTAGAAGGGAGGTCACACGGCAAGTCGATTAAACGAGATAGAGGTTTTCGGGATTACAAACTAATGGAGGTGATTAACAAACTGAAAGAAATGGAGTTGGATATCAAACGTCGTGAGTACTATGAAGCAACATATCTAACTCCAAAGATCACTTCAAACTCCACAGAGAAAGCAGAAGAGAGATCAGATTCTAGCACCAATTCTGACGGTTTACCAAAACCTAGAATTGAAGAGGTACAAGAGGAGCTTAAGCTGACATCAATGGGTAAAGGTGGAGCTGAATTGAATGATAAAGTTTTTGAGGCTGAGAAGGAAGAGGAATGGAAGCGAAATACTAGAGTTTGCAACTACGAGAAGGCTCTTATTGCTAAAAGAGTCATCCGGGATCTTCCATACGAGACAGTTCAGGATATGTGTTCTTCTGCTTGCAAAATTATACTATTTGGTGTGTATAGAGCTAATAGGTTACTTTTAGATAACGAAAAGGAATTAACCACCATAAATACAAAACTTAAAAAGAATTAAGCCAAGTATTTCATAAAATTGAATGAAGCTTTAAAAGAAAATGATTATTTAAAACGAACTCTTCTTGAAAGAGATGCTGAAATTAATCTTTTAAATGAAAGAGTCACCTTGGCTGAATTTGAAACAAGCAAGCTTAAAACAAATCTTGACAAATGGACCATATCCGGAATGAAACATGAAGAGTTACTATGTAAACAATGGGGAGCTAGGATTAAAACGAGAGTGGGTTGTGGTGAAATCCATACATCTATCCTCCTCCTAGCACTCATAGTTACTCTCCTATGCCTCAACCCCATCCATCTAATGATTTGATTGAAGCTGTAGAAACTAATAGTTTAAATGCAGGTTTAAGTAGCGTTAATCTTAAAGAGGTTAGAGATGTGCAGAATTCTCCTGTAGGCTTGGGATTCCTTGGGCAGGGATTTGATAAGATTATTGATGATTCCACCTCTGGTGTTCCAAAACCAATATCAGTTGCTTCTCCAACCTTCTTTAACAAATTCAAAACATGTAATATTCCTTCGTTTGTTCTTGTCAAGTTTGTTGAAGAAGGAACGGTTGTCGAATCATCAAGAAATCAGAATCCTATAAGCGAAGCCGGCATAATAGGAGATGTCAATCAAGATCCGTTAGAGAAAGATCTGTGTATACGAGACTAGACAAGCTCAAATGATGAATCAATCACAGAGGTGCGTGTTGGTTCCTCACAGATCAAGATGTCTCCTAACATTGTCAAGTCACAAAAGCTTCCAAAAGCTGAATCAAGACTAACACGGATCTCTTCTCTAATTGCAAAGCAACCCAGTCAATCAGTGAAGATCTCATTCCCTGTTCAGCACAACAAATGCCAAAACAAGCAAGAATCTGCTACAAACTCAAGGCAATCCTTCTCAGCACCTGCACAACAGGGGACTACAAAGAACCAAAAGCCATTCAAGGCTTGTTTTGAGTGTAGAAAAGAAGTTCATGTGGTAAAGAAGTGCCCTCAAAGACTTGCTTCGAATGGTAAAGGCAAAACGAATTGCTTCTCCGAATGTAAGTCTACAAAGAATATTCCAGACAGTAAAGGCAACACAGGTTGCTTCTCTGGATCAAGAGGTAAAAAGCACACATCTTTGAATGGTTTGATGAAAAACCCTCCATCCAAACCTTTTCATGTGAAGTCGGTTTCACATGATTCAAAGATGAAAATGACCAAAGGTTCAAAACCAAATTATTTTCCTTTTGCTCTTAAATATAAATTGTTTTCCAAATTTAATTCATTCAAATCCAAATTAATTGAACCAAAACAAATTTGGCAAATTAAAAAAAAGATACATATATCCCTGATTGTTTAAACGGTTGTGTGCAGAAGCAGGTTTCTTATATTGATGAAAAGGAACTTTCAGGACTATGATGGCCTGGACTTCCCTTTCAAACTAATATGTTAATGAGTGCAGGAACAATTCAGGAAGACTATTAGTAATTAGATTTACTGAGAGAGATTGTTCCTAATTCAAATTGAGGCGGAAAAACAAGTTAAGATCATGGTATTTTATCCACAATCTGGATTTTTATCTACACAATCACTGTTCTCACTTTACAATCACTGCATATTTCTTGAGAATTCATGTATTATATTCATATCCATGTAGTTTGGAAGACCTTCTTCAGTAAATTTCTATTTTGTACAGTATTATAGAAAAATTTAAAAATAAAAAAATATATAAAATATATAAAAATATAAGTTTGCAAAAAAAATTTGGGGGGAGTATAAGTAAATAAAAATGAAAAGAGAACTGGGAACTTGATTCTAGATGATTGAGAAATGATTGTATATCTTCTTAAAATGCTTGTTTTTGCATGACTTGCGTTTTTAAAATAAAAAATGATAGTAACTGATGTTGTTATCTAATTTACATCTTATTTTTAATTGCAAATAATAGAAAAACAAACAAATGCTTTAGTGATATGCTTGGTAGACTCAGCTTGAAGAGTAAAATACACAACATTATAATGATTTAAATTAAAATATATGCTTAAGGATGTCTAGATTTATGCAATCATTTTGGCTTGCACGAAAACTGAGTCCTGCAAAAAATGGATTGAGAATTGATCTTTCACTCATCATGATACAAATCATATAAGCCATATCTTTGAGCCATGATTGGTGTATTTATGTGTCTTGTGTTTGTGCTAATCTCCTCTACTGTACGGTAGTACTGACATGGATTGATGATCTCCTTTGCTATACGATAGTACTGACCTGGAGCTCTCATCGGCACATGATTAAATGGTCATCTCCTTTGTTATACATGGGTATAGACCTGGAGCTCTCACCATTTTGGTCTAAGTAGAGTCAAATCATCTAAACGATGAATTCATCATAGAATGAAACGTTCTGGTTGATAATCACTTGCACACTAATACACAAGCCTTGCTCTATAAAGATCATAACAAAGTTCAAGAAATCCTGAGGTTAGGTGAGGGTTTTTTCCAAATGATTATGGGGTCCTAGCATTCTAAAGTATTTAATCGAACCACAACAAATCACATGTTGCTTGTCGAAAAAGATAGGGCACGGGTTTAAGTGGACAAACATATCAGCAATCGTTATTGATCTGTTTGAGAATTTCAAAATCATTCAAAGACTGTGATTAGATTTAGTTATCAGTGTGATCTCATTGCTTGTAGATTTTTAAATTCATCTTTATGCTAAGGTATATCTTGAGGATATGATCTCATGATCGATTTAGTTCTCGATTCTAAAAAAAAATAATTATAATAATAGATAAAAAATGTTATATTAAATATATATACTAAAAAATAAAAAAATCTATAACAAAATTTCATTTCAATTTCTTTTAGGTCTTCCATTTTATGCTTTTACGATTTTATCATTTTTTATGCATTTCACAGAAATTGCGTACAAACGAACAAGGGTTCGTTTGTTTTTCACACACAGATAAACACGGGTTTATTTTGTTAAAATGAAATAATCTCATTAGAAATGTCAAAATTTTGTTTGAGAATGTGTTTCAGATTTTTGGTTTAAGTAATGGCCGATCATCAGTTGATCGGTGTACCTGATCAGAGAACTTGTTCCTCAAGTTTGCAGAAGATACCAAGCTAGGAATCCTCCTCCTACATCTTCTGAAGCACTCAAGATTAGAGATTTGGGAAAGATGTTCCAGTATCTTTACAAAGGATGCACTCGAAAAGGGGGACAATATAAATAAGGGGAGCTTATGAGATGAAAAATCTTTCTCATCAGATTCAGAAAGATTTAAATTGAAGATCTTTCTTCTGTTGACTTCTCGATGCTGATTTCATTTGAAAATGTTGATAATGATAAACTAAGGGGAAGTATTGTTAGAGCTATACAAGATAGTCTATATTATCAACACAGTCAAAGTCAACAATAGTCAACGTCATGGTCAAAGTCAACAAAAGTCAAACCCGACACATTCGAGAAGAAAAACCGAGACAAGACGTTGAAGATTTAGATGACTAGGAGTTATATTGTAATAAATATATTTTGTGTGAACAAAATATATTTTATCTTGTTTTTAGTCATTTTTTTGCTTAATATGTAATTTTGTATTAATTAGTCTAAGTTTAGGGGGTTAAGTGCAATTAGTGAATATTAGTCTAGACTATAAATAGGTTAATTGTCATTAGGTTTTGTTTAATGTTGCATGACCAATAGATTTAGGGATTATTTGTAAACACATATTTTGCAATCTAATTGAAGATCAAAGGGGTTTTAATTGTGATTATCATATTTTGATCTATAATCTTCATGATTTGATTCAAGTGTGATTATCCTGGACCTAGGAGACCTCTAACCTCTAGCCTACATCAGCAGACCCAAACTAAGGTGAGTCCCCCAATAGTGGAAGGGACTTATGTAGATTTAGCTGCCACTACTGCAGGTGCCTCATTGGACCCTCAAGACAGTGGTAGCATTGCTAAGACCGAATCTACAAAAACCAAGCATATTGATGTCTAAAAGAGACATCAGAGAAACCTGGGCGCCAAGAAACCACTTCTGGTGGTGAGGATGAACATACAAGGTATGTTACCACATCTCCCCATGATTCTTCTTAAGAAGATGAGGGAAGCATGCAACTCACCATAAATGACCTCCTCACTAAACTCTCCAACCTTGAATTCAGGGTCAATACTTTAGAGGAGAGGTCCGCCACTCAACAACATAAGATTGACATTCTTAGGACTAAACTAGTTGAGAAACGGGTAGGTACCAATACAGGTCTTAATGACTTCTTTCTCTAGCTTATCTAGCTCTCAAGACGATGCTACCAAAAAGGGGAAGAAAGTTTAGGGACAATCACACATGGTGTCCAAAGCTCAGCCATCTCAATGCCTTCTACAAGATATCCTACTCAACATTCAGATGTTTTCCTGGAGCCTCCTCCAATCACCCTCCAGGTGGACCCAAGGATGCTCAAAGATCTAAATAGGTTTCTAACCTTGTTTCTTATGGGATCTTCTATGTGGCAGCCATGTCTTGATGTTTGATGTGGCCTACTTTGGAGTTGAAGAGCTTCATAGGCTAAATACACCTTCTATTACTGTTGAGGAAGTTGGTCAACCTAAAGTTTACATGAATTTGATTTCAAAGGGGAAATGGCATCTGATGACCTAGCAATCGAAATAGTTGGGACAAATAGTGTATTGCCACAGACTTCCGAAGCTAAAGTCAAAGCTGCGGAAGAACAATTTCAATCTTCCGAAGCTGAGATGGAAGCTATGGAAGGGCTTTACTCTGTGTTCGAGGATCTTATCATCACAGATGCAATTTTGGAACTAGCATCTAATGTTAATAGTGAGGACTTCCTCAAGTTACCCATTACTCAAACACCATCATTATCAAATGCTCCATCCACCACTCAACAACCTGAAATCTCTGTCAATTATCTCCAATGTCTAAAGCTTCCGAAGATGTCAAAGGAAAGAGGAAGCTGACTGCGGAAGAACTTCTAGAGGAGGAAAGGTTGGAGAAACTAAGAAGAAAAGGAAGACTCTCCTCTGAGAAACAATTAGCTGCAAGTAGCAAAGCAGCTGTAGCCAATTAAGAGGCAGTCAACAACCTGAAAAGAGTGGAAGTGATTGACAGGCTTGTCAAGCTATGAGATTCAAGTGAGGATGTACTCCTCTTACCACTTGAGGAGTTGATTGAGCTGGAAAAGGCAACCTTGCTAAAAAGAGAACAAGAAGAAGCAGCAAGGTTTGGCCTTGGAAGAAGAAAACATGACGAAAGACGAGGAAGCTGATCAAAAGCTCAGGAGTAAAAGGGTAGCTTTCCTTAACTCCAGAGGATTCTCTCCTGAAGAACTTGCTCTACATAACAATGACATGATCTTGTTACTTGTAAACACAAAGAAGGATCAAATGAAGAAGGAGAGAAAGAGGGCCTTTTTGGGAAAAACTAAAGGAGAAAAAGAAGAAAGAATATGATGCTCAACTTGCAGCCATGAAGAAGTCTGGGGACAAAACTTGGATGAAGGACTATCTTAAGGCCCATGGCTTCTCAGGCAGGCAAGTTAGATCTATGTCTGTGAATACCCTGTAGCATATTGTCAGTGAAATCAAGGCAGATATATGCTAGAAGAAGGAAAGAGATGTATCAAATAGTACAGGAGATGCCTTTCACATCTACTCCACAACCAAAGCCTCAACCCGAACCTACTCCTTTCCATGTTAAAACTGAACCAACTTCTGTGCCTCACACTCCTAAACCCACATCATCAACCTTACCTATTTCCTCACCCACTCAATCCAAACAACCACCAAAACTACCCATCCTCAAATCCAAAACCTTACCCAAAACCCAATCCTCATCCACAAAACAACCACTCAAGTAAACCTCTCATACATCTAAGCCTCTTTCCTTAGATGAATTTAAGGAAATAAAGAGAACTCATCAATTGCATATCATTGAGTGATGTCTCTTGTGAGGAGGAGTCTGTCAAACTGACTTACACTGACAACTCCTTAAGTCCTCTCACAAGAGAGTAATTCCATGATCTCCTAAGAGGAACACTAGACCAGGCCATCAAACTTCTTGGCCTTAACTATGATTCATTGAATGATGAAGAGAAATATGCTAATTTGATATTGCAGAGTTGGCAAAGAAGCCATTCTCCAACCTTTCCAACTCCAAGGTGGCTGCTCATATTAGGAATCATCTAAGCAGCTTTCATTTTGCTGAGCTAATTGCAAAAGCTAGGATTGAAGAGGAGATGAAGCTAAGAGAAGAGGAGGAAAGGAAAGGATTAGCAACCAAAGGCAAAGCCTTTCTTCAAATGGTTGAAGGTCCCAACCTTGAATCCATATTTAGATGGGAGTATGACTATAACTCCCATCAACTAACTCTCTTCAGGGGCACAACAAAGGTACACATCATTCAAAGTGACAGACTAGATCTCCTATCTACGAATGATTTGTACAAACTTCTTAGCACTACTTCTGGGATGAACAAAGAAACAGACAAGTATATGCTTTGTTAACCCAGGTTGAACACACTTGAATCAAATCATAAAGATTATAGATCAAAATATGATAATCATAATCAAAAGCCATTTGATCTTCAAAATTAGATTGCTAATAATGTGTTTACAAGTAATCCCTCAATTTATTGGTCATTTAGTCATTCACCTATTTCTAATTACAATTAGGCTATTTATAGTCTAGTCTAAGTTTCTCTATTTACACATAACTCCCTAGACTAAATAACTAGACTAAAACATGACTCAAACAAAGTGAAATATATTTTCTTCACACAAAATATATTTATTACAATAAAAACCCTAGTCATCTAAATCTTCAAGTCTCGTCTCGGTTCTTCGTCTCGAACATATCGGGTTTGACTTTCGCGTTAACTTTGACCGGACATTGACTTTGACTGTCTTAATAATATAGACTATCTTGTATAGCTCCAACAATACTCCCCCTTAGTCTATCATTATCAACGTCTTCAAATGAAATCGGCACCGAGAAGTCAACAATAGAAATATCTTCAAATTGAAGTTGTCTGAATCTAATTAGAAAGATTATTCATCTCATAAGCTCCCTCTATTTATATGCTCCCCCTTTTCGAGTGCACCCTTTGTAAAAATATTGGAAAAGCTTTCCCAAATCTCTAATCTTGAATGCTTCAGATTATGTAGGAAGACGATTCCTAGCTCGGTATCTTCTACTAAATTGAGGAACAGGTTCTCTCATCAGGTACACTGCTCAACTAATGATCGGCCATCACTTACAGAAAATATCTGAAACACATTCACCAACACAATCTCGATATTTCTAATTAGATCATTATATTTTAACAAAATAAACCCGTGTTTATTTGTGTTTGAAAACAAGCGAACCCGTGTTTCGTTGTACGCAATTTCTGTGAAATGCATGAAAAATGATAAAGTTATAACAACATGATATGGAAGACCAAAAAGAAATTTAGAAATGAAAATTTATTGTAATTTTCATTTTTATTATATACATTTATTTTATCTATTATTTTCTTATAACCGCGAACTGTGTCGATCATAAGATCACATCCTCAAGATATACTTTAGCACAAAGATGTAGTTAATCATCGACAAGTAATAAGATAACACTGATAACTGAATCTAATCATAGTCTTTGAATGATCTTGTAATTCTCAAATAGATTAATAACGATTGCTTGTATGTTTGTCCACTTAAACCCATGCCCTATCTTTTTCAACAATCAGCAGATGATTCGTTAAGGTTTTATTGAATACTTTAGAATGCTAGGACCCCATAATCATTTGGCAAAAACCTTCACCCAACCTCAGGATTTCTATAATTTTCGTGAAGGCCAAAATGATTGAGTAAATCTAGACATCCTTAAGCATATATTTTAATTTAAATCATTATATTGTTGTCGACTTTATTTTTCAGCCTGAGTCTACCAAGCATATCCTTAAAAAATATGTTTGTTTTTCTATTATTTGCAATTAAAAAATGGAAACCAGATAACAACATTAGTTACTATAATTTCTCATTTTAAATGCAAGTAATGCAAAAACAAGCATATTATAACACCCGGTTATTTTAAAAGTCAAGATAAAAAGAATAAAAGTAAGAACGGCAATAAAGTCCAAATGGAGGGACTAAAAGTGTCCAAAAAGGACAAAACTTTCAAAATTGGTGTAAAGGTGAGTATGGCCACCCACCCTCACCTCACTATTTTCCTCGGTTTTAGAGAGAGAGAGAGAGCAGAGAATACTCTCGGATTGAAGAAGAAGAGGAAGAAGAAAAGTGAATTCAAGGTTTTTATGTTTTTATGTCGGGTTTTATCCCGGTTATGTGTTTGTATGCTTATGGGTTGTTTTTGTGCTCGGGTGTGTATGTTTTTGGATGTTGTTTCTAGGTGTTTTGAACTCTTTGCAAGCGGGTTAAAAGGAAGAAACACCCAAGTTGCACTAGGTGAGTTCTAAACCCCAGTTTCTACATGTTTTAAACTATCTTTGGGACTGAAAACATATTAAAATGATTTTAAAAAGTTTAAGTGTGAATGCGCGTATGTATTATGTATGTTGGATGTGGTTCTTGAATGTTTATAGGCTACTCATGTTTAGAATAGCGACATTATGCTTAGAACAGATGGGTTTGATGATTAGGATTGAAAATATCCTAAAACATGTTTTACAGAATGCTCATACGCCTAGATAAGTATTCATACGCCTGGAATTTGCCTTAGAAAGAATTAAGTGTGAGCCATGCGCCTAAACAGTAGCTCATGCGCCCAAAATTTTCCTTAGAAAAGTCTATGTATAGCCCATGCGCCTGAATAGTACCCATGCGCCTGGAAATGTTAGTCGGATGACTAAGTGTAGGGCCATGCGCCCCAATAGTGCTCATGCGCCCAAGTGGCCCATGCGCCCAAGTGGGTCATGCGCTTGAATAGTACCCATGCGTATAGAAACTGGGCTGGATTTGACTAAGTGTTTCCCCATACGCCTGTATAGTGCTCATGCACCTGAAAGTGGCCCATGTGCCTAAGTGTTCCCCATGCGCCTGAATAGTGTCCATGGGCCTGCATAGTGCCCATGCGCCTAGGACTTAGAATATTTTTTTGATTTTTGGGGAAAATGTGTAAAGTAGGCTTTGACTTGGGAGATTCCTGGGGAATCATATAAGTTGACTTTTGGGGTCATAGATGGTATGAGGGGCAGGTTATGCTTTGTGATTGATGATGATGATGTTGCATGAATATTCATGATGTATGTTATGTATGTATGATGCCCTGTGTGGTGATGTATGAATGATATGATATGTTCCTTATGATGATGTATGTTTATCTTTCCATGGCTTTACGTGTTATGTCAATGAATGAACCAAAAGTATTATGTAACGTAAAGTGAAAGATAATGAAAGAGGAACATGATGAATGAATGCATGCATTAACGAATGAATGAACGTAAAAGCCTTGCAAGCAAATGTATGGAGGTCCACACCCAATGAAGGTGTTAGCTCAACTGTGTGTGGGTTAGCTATCCCAGAAGGATGCACATTTGGGTCCAATCCTTGTGATTGACCATATGTATGGGATCCTTTTTGCTTGCCCCATGTACTAGAGTCAGCTTCGTGCACAATGTTCGGGGTCTATGAAAGACCTCAGGCCTAGTAACCAGCTTCGTGCACAATGTTCGGGGTATAGCATACTGCATGATCCGGAATGAAAGAGGAAAGATAAATGGTGAATGTACTTGCCCCAGGTACTGGAGTCAGCTTCGTGTATAATGTTCGGGGTCTATGAAAGACCTCAGGCCGAGTAACCAGCTTCGTGCACACTGTTCGGGGTAACGTACATGTCACTAGATGTAATGAATGAACGAAGGTTAATGAACGTAATGGAAGATAATAATGATGTTATTTGTATGTACGTATGATGTATGATCACGAGCGAATGAAACGTATAGTATGGACTCTGAAAGGAAATAAATAACGATTTTATGTATGTTTAATTGTAAAACTAGAACTCACTCAGCAACGTTGACTTTTATAGGTTTTCAGTTGGCAGGTAAATGTTGCTGAGGATGGCACGAGGCGGCTACTCAGCTCTTTTGGATGGCATCCATTTATTTAAGGCTTTTGTGATGTAATACAGCAATGTAATTTTGTAACCGACAAACGATGCATTATTTTGCAAAAGTTTTATGATGAAATCAAAATGCCATTTGTTTTATATTTCAGCTCAATGTTTTGATGAATAAATGCAAAGTATATGTTTTATGTGTGATGAATTACCAGCTGTAAGCATTCCGGGAACAGGGCCTTACAAGTTGGTATCAGAGCCAAAGTTTAAGTGAAATGGGTAAATTTTCAAAATAAACCTTAACCTAAACTGAGAATGGGACAGAAGGGAATGGGATGCAAATCTGAGTAGCTGCGTGCCATCAGGTATTTTCGTAATGTTGACCGGTTTATGTGCGCATGGTATGTGGTTATGTGTTGTATGTAGATTTAAATACTGATGTAGTCAGGACAGGTAATGCTCGGGGTATGAAGAGTAAAGTAAGTGGCTTATCACAACTAGCAACTGTAATTAGGGACTTACTATACTTGACATAAACTGAGCTATTCCCTTGAATGACCGTGTTCGTGTTTGAATCTTTCAGTGTGAGTTAGGGGATGGCTGGTGGTAGATCGTCTAAAGCTTCATGGTGGACATGGTGCCAAACCACGGGTTACGAGGGGAAGGCCTAGGGCTGAAAAGGTGGTTCATGAAGAACCAGAAACCCCTCATCTAGAGGGCGGATATGAGAGTGCTAACCTGAGAGCCTCAGTGAAGGAGGCGGTCATGGAAGAAGTGCACCAGGTCATGCAGACGATCCTACCGTCTGTGGTGACCGAAGTGATAAAAGCAGTTAGAGAGGGAGAGAGGAGGGAGAGGAGTGGACCTACGGGCTAAAATAGACAGCCCGAGACTGAGATGGTTCTGTCCGATGATGAGGATGAGGAAGAAGAGCGTGCGCCGGAGGAGACCCGAGGCTGCAACTACGGGGTGTTTATGAGATGCAAACCCCCTACTTTCTATGGAAACGGCACTGCCGCTGCTGCTTACCGGAGGGTGAGGGAAATGGAGGCGGTACTTGATATCAGCGAGTGCCGAGAAGACCAGAAGGTTAAGTTCACTACCCACTCATTTGTAGACTCGGCTCTGTGCTGGTGGGACAATATAGTCCAAGCCGAAGGTAGTCGGGCGATCGGGAGAGTGAGATGGTCGGAGTTGAAGAAGTTGGTGATCGAGGAGTTTTGTCCTCACCAGGAAATGGACAAGGTTGAGAAAGAGTTTCTACAACTGGAGGCGGGAACTATGACGCACCAAGAGTACACCACAAAGTTCAATGAAATGGCACGACTGGTGCCCGATCAGGTGACACCACTGTCATGAAAGATTAAGAGATATATCCAGGGGCTGCTGGCGGATATCCGTAGGCATATGATCGCCGCCCGGCCGAGCACTTTTAGGTCGGTGGTTGATTTGGCTGGTAGACTATATGATGAGCGTGAGGTGGTAGTGGCTGAGGAGAAGAAGACGAGTAGGGATGGGAGAAACTGGAATGGGAAACGGTTTGGACGTGGGAGAGCCGCTCCAAACCATAAGGTGGCTAGGGTAGGTGACCGACATGTGGTCACAGCTGGTGCTGAGTTGAAGAAGTGTGGCAAGTGCGGGAAGGAGCACGGTGGCGAGTGTATATGGGGGTCGAATGTTTGTTTCAAGTGTGGCAAGTCTGGCCATATGGCTAGAGATTGCGGAGGCATGAAGTGTTTCAACTACGAGGGAAGTGGTCACATTAGCAGGGAGTGTAAGAAGCCAAGGGCCGAGGGTTCCGAGGTGAAGAAGGCTGGAGGAGAAGGACAGAAGGCAAGCGCTCGAGCTTTCACGATGACTCGGGAGGAGGCTAGGACAGACCTGACATGGTATCAGGTATGTTTCTAGTAAACCAAACTCTTGCATGTGTGTTGTTTGATTCTGGTGCTAGTAGGAGTTTCATTTTTGCTGCCTTTGGTGCTAAGTTTCCCAATAAGAGTAGATGTATTGGTGAGCCATTCGATGTAGAAATTGCTATCGGTAAGTCCACTAGAATTACTAATGTGAGAGAGGACTGTGCCATAGAACTAGAAGGCCATAGGTTTGCTGCTAGGTTACACGTGATACCCCTAGGTGGATTTGATGTAGTACTAGGGATGGACTGGTTAGCAACCTATGAAGCAAATATTGTGTGTCGTAAGAAGATGATCCGATTGACAGCACCTGACGGGAATAAGGTGACAGTTTATGGTGATCGAATCACAACAATCCCGAAAATGATTTTGATGGCGGTGGCGAGAAAGTGCATGAGGCGTGGGTGTAGTGCCTACTTGGCTACGTAAAGGATGTGGACGCGCCAACCCCGTAACTATCTGATGTACCAGTTGTGTGTGACTTTCCGGACGTATTCCCGGAAGACTTACTCGGTTTGCCACCAGATGATACCCGATGCTCAACCCATTGCCAAGGCACCGTATCGGTTTGTTAAGTGCTCTAAGAAAGATTAACATGTTGTCTTTATTTGTCTTTTAATATTTTGTAATAGTATAGGGACTATTTGTGTAATTAGTTAGCTTAGACTTGCAGGTAGATAGAGATTCGAACCTGCTTTCATACTTGTAATTGTCTTTGCTTGATATTAATGAAAACTTGACTTTTGTTGATATCTTGTTTTGATTTGATTACTTTGTGTGATTTTCATTGAATTGTGTTCACAAATTATCACAGATTGGTTCATTTGATCCTATCAAATGGTATCAGAGCTGTTGGTAAGCTGTTAGTGATTGATTTTTGAAGTCTATCGAACTTGAAAACCTCAAAAATCTCACTGAATCTATGATTGAGATCCAATTCAATTGAAAATCTGTGAATTTCAGTCGTGTTTCATCATCAGAAACATGATCTGAAGCACAATTAGCAGTTCAATTCATCAAATTCAAGTCAATTTGTTGAATTTCTTGTTCGAAAAAGAGTTGAAGTTTTCGGACAGAAATTTCAAAATTGAGTGATTTGTTGTTAAAATTGAATGAAATTGATATTAGAAGAATGTTTATCGGCATAAACCTCACTTAGTTGGAAAGTTTCAATTGATTTCATCAACATTTGAAGAATTCAGAAGATTTGAGTTTGTTATATTCATATGAAAATGATGAATGTGTCGCATGAGCTGAGATTGACTGGAAAACGTCTAAGTGTTAGGCGCATTAACACTGTGTAGACGTTTTGAGTCAGTCGTTTGAATACTGTTGAAGAGAAGAATCTCAGACGTATCACCTTTGTTGAGAAGTACAAGTGTTTAGGTGCTTGAAAACTATTTAGGCGCTTGAAAACTGTTTAGGCGCTTGACAACTATTCAGGCGTTTGACAACTGTTTAGGCGCTTGAAAGCTTTTCAGACGCATTAACCTTAGGCGTTTTTGGAAAAATTTCTAAGGCATTCCCTTAGACGTTTCTCAACTCAGGCGCATCAACTGTTTGGGAGTATAACCACTGTTTAGACGTATCATCTTGATACTTAGAAATTATTCAAAAACTTTTGCATTTATTCTCTTAAATTCAAAATCTAAAACAACAAAAATATAAAAATGGTGAAATCAGAAGATTCTGAAAACAGAGTTCCAAAACTTAAAAATAGAGCTGATTTCAAAAATTGGTCTCTTAGGCTAAAACAACATTTTAATTCCATTGACACTGATCTTGGGAAATCTATAGAAAAACGACCATACATTCCTATAATAACTAATGGGCCTGACAGAGGGTTTGTGTACACTAAAGATTCTCCAGAACCTTATCCAGAAGATGATCTTCAAGGAGATGATCTGAAAAGAGTTAAGAATGATATTAAAGCCAATTCATTGATGTGTAAAGGACTACCTTTGGAAGTTCTTACAAGGCTTGATGCATATCAAACTGGATATACACTATATAAAGCATTGAAGATCATTTGTGAAGGAGGTAAGGCGATTCAAAATCTAAAGAAACAAAAGGTGAAAAGACAATTAGAATTGTTTCAACATTTGTCTGGAGAGACAATAAATCAGATGATGAACAGATTTGTTCAACTTATAACTGAGATGTCAACAGCTGGTATCAAACCTGATCTTGAAGATTTAAATCTCAGACTACTCATTTTTATCATTTGTCAAGGATTCAACAATACAAAACCATGAAAATACAGTTTCAGATCATTCAGAGTCAATTGATCAGGAAGAATCACAAAATATTCCTAATGATGGTAATAATTTCGTGCAACCAGAGTCCGGAACATCATCCATCTCTGGTGATGTAGTTGATACTGGTAAATTTGATTACTTTGTTAACTCACCAACTCAAGTTCCAAATTTTAATCCACATTCTTCTAACTTGGTACATAAGCTCTCCAACTTAAACCAAACAAATCTGGATGTTAATATTCAATGTGATGAGATTCCAACATCTCGTATTCACAAGAATCATCCAATTTCTCAGATTATTGGTCCATTGAATGAGAGAACAACAAGAAGTAAATCAGAACAAGCAAACTTGTGCGTATACTCTTGTTTTTTGTCTCAAATAGTTCCTAAAAATGTTACCGAAGCATTAAAGGACAATGGTTGGATAGAAGCTATGCAAGAAGAATTACTTCAATTTCGCAAACAAGAAGTGTGGGATTTAGTGGATTGACCTGAAGGAGAAAATGCTATAGGCACGGAATGGTTATTTAGAAATAAGACTGATGATCGTGGTATAGTAATAAGGAACAAAGCAAGACTTGTTGCACAAGGATACACACAGGAAGAAGGGATAGATTATGATGAGGTGTTTGCACCAGTTGCAAGACTTGAATCCATTCAAGTTTTCCTGGCTTATGCTTTATTCATGAAATTTAAGGTGTATCAAATGGATGTAAAGGGTGCATTTTTATATGGTCCTATCACTGACGATGTGTTTGTAAAGCAACCTCCGGGCTTTGAGGATGCAGAATTTACACATCGATTGTATAAGCTGAGTAAAGCTTTGTATGGACAACATGGATACACAAGAGGGAAAATTGATCCAACTTTATTCATAAAGAAGGATAAGATGATCTCTTATGTGTACAAGTGTATGTTGATGATATCATATTTGGTTCTACAAGTTCAAAGTTGTGCAATGAATTTGAAGAAATCATGAGATCTCGATTCCAAATGAGTTCTATGGGAGAGATTAATTTCTTTCTTGGACTTCAAGTCAAGCAAACTGACGATGGAATTTTCATCAATCAAGAGAAGTTTGTTGACAAACTCTTGAAGAAATTTAAGTTGCAAGACTGTCAGTCCATTCGAACTCCAGCAGATGTCAACACCAAGATTGAACCTGATCCAAAAGGAAAATCTATTGACCAAACGTTATACAGATCAATGATTGGTTCTTTGATGTATCTTACTGCATCTAGACCAGACATTATGTATGCTGTTTGTGTTTGTGCCAGGTATCAATCAGACCCGAAAGAATCACATTTAATTGCTGTCAAAAGGATATTCAGGTATCTCAAAGGTAAACCAACCTTAGGGCTTTGGTATCCTTACGAGGGTAACTTTGAATTACATGGATATACAGATAGTGATTATGGTGGTTGTTGTCAAGATAGAAAATCTACTTCGGGTGGATGTCAATTTCTCGGTCCCAGATTAGTCTCATGGCAATGTAAGAAACAAACAAATGTCTATGTTTCAACTGCAGAAGACGAGTACATTGCTACATCAGCATGATGTTCTCAAATCCTTTGGTTGCAAAATCAACTACTGGATTATGGGTTCAATTTTCTTAAAACACAAATTTACATTGATAACACAACTGTTATGTTCATAACAGCTAACCCTGTTCAACACTCAAAAACAAAACATATCGAAATTCGATATCATTTTCTCAGAGATAACTCTGAAAAGGGATTGATCATTTTGATTCAAATTGCAACAGAAAAATAGTTGGCAGATCTATTTACTAAAGCTTTCCTACCAGGACGGTTTGAGTATTTAGTAGAATAATTTGGTCTTATAAATCATATGTGATCTCCCTAAATCAAAAGATCATAATAAGTGATACTCTCATTGTTAATTGCCTGTTTATATTTTGTGTGTGTGTGATTCTTGTTTTCCATAGAAAAATCAAATACAAAAATATATTTCAAAACTACAAAAATAGAGTCTTTTAGAGAGGAGTATGTTTTGCAACATGTGAGAATGATAGTACATTAGTAAGATCAGTTGCATACTTCACTCATTAATAAAGTCTAGACATGATCAGATATGCTGTGTAGACAATATCTGACTACTATGCTGAAAAAGTAAATTCTTGTGATCAAACTAAACATACATGCTTGTGTGTATTCATTTGAGTACTTTTGAGTTGTTTTAGATTATCAGATTGATTTTTTGTTAAGTTACACCTCTCACACCTGTTGATACTATGTAAAATCATGAGATCTGTTACAAGCGTCATTTTACTTCTTTGTTATGAGTGATGATAGACCTGAAGTGCTGAGATATCCTCTATTATAAGTGATTACAGACCTGGATTCTCTTTTTGATGAAAAAGATGCCAATGTGCACAAACTATTCAAATGAATAGTCAGAGCTGATCAACTAGTTATCCATGATCATCCTTTATTATTTAGTAACATGAACTCTGGTGATATACATGTTTCAGGTAATAAGTTGAGTATGTGTTCTTTCTTGCATATCATGATGATGGTTGAGCTCTTTTAGTCTCTGTATGTTTTACATCATGTCATACCTAAATCTACACTAATCAATCCAAGAATTGAAAAAGTAAGTGAGTTGATAAATTTGTCAAAAACACTCATTGTATGTCCTTAAATCTTGTGTCTCCTTTGCTGTGATATCACTGACCTGGAACACACTTGATCAGGATTTATTCATTGTCTATGATTATCCACATTTATTTTATTTTAATGTGTTGATCCTCATTAATATGATCTCACTAGAGAAATTAATTCTTTGTTTATCTTAGATTTTGATTCTATTTTCATTTTGCTTTTATGCATGTTTTTGTGTGTGAAGGAAATGTCACAATGTGTTGTGTGATCTTATGCTCTTTCCTAAGAAACTTATAAGTTTTTCAAACTTAAAAGTTTAGGGGGAGTAATAAATGAAAGAGTTGTTCTCAGAAAATAAGTTGTTCTCAGAAAATAATCATAATCAAAATCAAAATTTAAAATGTTGAATTGAAAAGATGATGCTTTATGTTCAAAGTATTGATGAAAATGTAATTTGTTTGAAAAATATAATATGAACCTACATAATTTTTGCAAATAAAAATGCTTCATAAGTTGAAAATTAAATGATATTTGATTTTATGTTGAGACTAAAATGAAGGGACAAAATATATTTAAATATAAATAGAAAATACATTTTTGTGAATTGAAAGTGCAAAATTCAAAAAGTTCAAAATTGGGAATTAAATGGTAAAAAGTGTGCAAGTGAAGAAATTGGAATTCACAAGTGTTTAAATCATGAAAGTCAACTCATGCACCTAAATAGTGCACATGCGCCTCAATAGGAGCATGATGAAATTTTCAGGAATTTTTCAAGTGTTTGGACGTTTGATTCATTCCCATGCGTCTAAACAGAGTGTTGGGCGTTTGTGATAATTCCATGCGTCTAAATAGTGAATGAGTTTGATTTTGTCTAAGTGTTAGATGTTTGACATGTCTCATGCGTCTACATAGTAAGTTCCAAATTTCAAGTGTTAGACGTTTCAAAAAAAGTCCATGCAACTGAACAGTGCAAAAGCGCCTAAACAGTGCTTATGCGTCTGAATAGTTCCCATGCGTCTGAGTCAATACGCACAAACAATGCTCATGCGTCTAACAAAATAAGTGAATTTTAAGGTTTCATACGCCTAAACAGGGATCATACTCCCAAACAAGGCTCATACGCCTAAAATTTCACTTGATATAAATTGAACACTTACGCTTATTTCCTCATTCATTCTCAAAATTTCACAGACAAAACCCCTGAACTTGCGACTGTCGACTATCATCATACTCTCATTTCATCTGAAATTGCATCAAATCCTGTTGATTATAGATAGTATTTGGATTTATAAACGTAAGTTTGTGATTCAAATCAGTAAATTTTTGGTTAAATCAGTGCATTGATATAGGCGTTCGAATGCTATTTGGGCGTTCGAACCCTATATAATTCAAATTTAACTAATCAAATGTGAATCATATCTAAAATTGACACTGGGTTATTGATAAGAACATGTTTATGAGTTTGTTGATGTATTATTTTTAATCTAAAAGTGAAAATGATTGATGATGATTAACTCAGTTGGTTTTTCATAGTCGAAGAAGAAGATGAACAGACAGTCATTTTTTAAATCAAAAAAATATAAATAAAAAATAAAATAAATAAGTAAATAAATAAATAAAAAATAAAAAAAAATTAATTTTTTTAAGAAGTAAATCAAATTGAAATGTTCATAATGAATTCAAAATGAATAAAGATTAATATTTTACAACTTGAAATCTCAATTCAAAAGTAAAAATAAAAGGTCAAATTCAAAAGTCAAAATCAAAAGTCATATGTAGAAATAAATTTCATTAATCAATATTTAATGTTCTCATAATACTTTCTTTGTGTTTTGCAGATGGCAATTTGAGCCAAAGCATAATGTGGCTGCTTTCTTAAATGAAGAAAACAGAGAAGCCATTGGTTATGAAGTAATTATTAGATTTCTGCTCAGAACAAAGTATGTATATGCTATGTGTGCAAGACCAATGATCAATGGAAGAATGATTAAGAGATTCTAGAGAACTGCACAAATTGAAAGAGATGATGAAGGAAACAAAGTTCTAAGAGCTTTTATTACAACGGAAAGAATGCTTGAAGTATCTGAAGAAGCAATCAGAATAGCTCTAAGACTTGGTGACAATGATCCTGAAGACTTATCAGAATATTCTTTCAATGAATGTAGAGAGGTTTTTCTACAAATGGGTCATCCAGATCATTTTCCCAAAAAAACAATTTTTTAGAGCTCGAGTGTATAAGCATTGGAAGCTTTTATGCTATATCTTTCAACATTGCATGTCTAAAAGAAGTGCTGGTTGGGATTCATTCCCTATAGACATTGCATCTCCTATTATTGCATTATCTACAAACAGAATATTTAATATGTCTAAGTGGATAATGAATGGTTTCATTTTCAATCTTGAAAGAGGAGTGAGGCATAAATACTTGATGTACCCAAGATTCATCCAACTTCTTATTAATGAAGCAAATCCAGATTTGTATGCTGAAGGAGTTACTGGTGAAAAGATACATTTAGAGCACATGTCAGAGGCTGTTTACAAAAGACCGACAATGATCACTGGTGCTCAAAACATTCCAGTATTTGAGTATATGAGGAATGTATCAATGGATGAAGTAGATATTAATCATCCACACTTTCATCTAACTGAAGAAGAACCAATAGATCCAAATGATCTAATTGAGGATGTAGAAGTTGATGAAGAAAGTGAGGATGATGTTTCTGAAAGCTCATCAAGTGTAGAAAGTGATGACAATGATGATGATGATGTAAGTGATGGTGCCACTGAAGCACATCAAGAAGAATCTGAGGAAAGAAATTAAGAAGATACTGGAGATGAACCACAAACTATGAATGAAGGAAATGTTGATGTTATTCATGAGGAAGCTGTACATGAAATAGATTCATAAAATCAAACCTTTGATTCTGATTTTATGAATGATATATTATACAATCTAGTATTTCAATTTGATGCAAATGAAGGAGTAGAAGAAATTCATGTTAGTATGTCACACAATGTGTGTATAAAAATAGAGGAGATAGTGGACATTGATGAGATTGACAGATTGAAAGAAGAAAATTTGTGTAAAGAGAAAGAGATTGAAGAGTTAAAATTGGAGAATGAAAGGATGAAAGAGATAAACATATCTCTTGAAAAAGAAATTCAAAAGCTTAAGGATGAAAATTTAAAGTTGTCTGAAGAAAATTCCTTAAAAGATGAAAAGATTGTAAGATTTGCTAAAGATAAAGAAGATGTAATCAAGAACTTTGAAGTTATGATAAAAGATTATGATATTCTTGAGGAGAAGTTCAAGAAATTAACTGAAAAAAATGAAAAACTCAAAGATGATTTGCTAAAAGAAAAAGAAGCTCAGAAGCCTATCTCACCAGTACATGTGATAAGTACTGAGATACATGTTGATGAAAATCTTGAGCAGATAAAAGGTAAAAGAAAAGTAGATGAATTAGAAGATAGAATTCTAACTGAATCATCTTCTAAGATGCAAAGAACTGAAGAAACTGTTGAAGAACAGAATGTACAAGAACAGATTAAGGCTTTAGAAGATATTGAGGAAGTATACAATGACGATTGGTATGCTGAAGTTCTTGATAATGAACATATTGATGAAGCTCAATTTGTATCACACTTCTCTTCACAAGAACATACTCAAGAACAAGATAAAGTACCATAAGACTTTGAAGAAAGATACAATTATCTTGTGAAGATGAAATACAATCGAGTATATTTGGACGGACTGACTATTTCTCAGATTAACGATGAATATGAGAAATGTATTTATGCAGAGTCAGTTGCATCAGTAGATCCAAATGAGATTGTTGTTGAGCATGGTGAATGGACAAGAGAAAAAGAAGTGATAAATGTAGAAGAACTATCTAGTTCTGAGTTGCACCATCCTGATCCAGAAGATATGAGTATTCCAGCTCTAAGATCATGGTTGCAATCTAGAAACTACCCTTGGATGAAACTAATGAGATTACAATCTGTATCTCTAAGGAACCTTGTCAGAAGTTTTCAAGAGACTGAGAAACAATTGAAAAAATGATAGTACTTGATACAGATAATTCTCAGTATCTTGAAATAACAAAGAGAACAAGAACATTAAAGCCTCAGGAGATCAAAAAAATGTCAAGAATTGATGATGCACATGTTCACAGAAAAAAGTTGATTGAAATGTTTGCTGATTCAGAAAGACAAACTTACAAAGCCTCTACAGAACAAAGGCATATTCTTGATAATTTAAGAACAACTGGAGACTTGGTAAGAAACGTATTGCAAAAAGGACAATCAGTTGCTGAACTGCTGAATGCTATGATTGCTCCAGATTTTACCAACCAAGTAAAGATTATCGCATGGAAGTATGATGAAGCATTCGATGCATTTTTGATAAAGAGAGTAAATGATGTGTGTGATGTATATACTTTTACTCTAGTATCATAAAACTTCCAGTGCAAGATTTAAAAAAGCTGAATAGATTACCTCTGATCAATCCTTCTGATTCAAAACGTGGCAAGATGTTTGTAGAATTATTAAGAAGAGGATTAGATAGATCAAGTAAGTTTCTTAACACGAGATATGATCAAGAAGATAAAGAGTACTTTGCTACTTTGAAGAAAAATAAAAAGCTCAAGGGATTACATTCAGAGGAGGAACATTTTATGATAGAATTTTGTGACAAATATTTTGAGAAAGTTACAACTCCTTGTCTGAAAGTGATAGATGGTAATCAAAACTCAAAACCAATCCTCAGATGGTTTTATAACACTGAGACATTTGAGCTTAAGTTGGTTCGAAATTTAGAAAGATGGGATGAAGACATGATTACTCTTTTTGGTGCTTTTGAACTCAAATTGTTACATCGAGGTTATATTTCATTTTTGTATATACAAAGATTTGAGAAAGTATCTCTTGAAATAGCAGAGCAAGACAAGAAATATTTCATTTCCATTATTAATGTGATGAATGCAGCTATGGAAAGAATATCTCTGAGAAAGGCTCTTGCTTATGCCAACATTGTCAAGAAAGACATCAAGGATATTGAATTTATGAGAATCTCAAGGAAAGGTGTCTTAGAAGTATACTCAAAGGACAGTTCAAACCCTATTGAGTTATATGCAAACATTGACATTACTTGCTTATCTAAAGACACATTGGAAAGAATGAACAAGATGGAGATAAAGACAAATGAAGCTAAAACAGAACAAGGCATTCTTGCAAGTAAATTCAAGTCTGCAGTTTCAAAAGCTTTGAAAGATTTAGAGATGTTCAAACAGAAGCCGATGTTTAAAGTCAAAGAAGAACCAGAAGATTTCTTTTAATGATGAAGACAAAGAGTTGAAGATAAAGGTTGAAGATAAAGATGAAGATAGAAAAGAAGACAAAGACTGAAGATTTTGAAGACAGAAGACCATGTCAATCTTAGGGGGAGTATTGTTAAGTGCTCTAAGAAAGATTAACATGTTGTCTTTATTTGTCTTTTAATATTTTGTAATAGTATAGGGACTATTTGTGTAATTAGCTAGTTCCTTTACTTTTTGTTTTCAGTATAAATAGCTTAGACTTGCAGGTAGATAGAGATTCGAACCTGCTTTCATACTTGTAATTGTCTTAGCTTGATATTAATGAAAACTTGAATATTGTTGATATCTTGTTTTGATTTGATTACTTTGTGTGATTTTCATTGAATTGTGTTCACAAATTATCACAGATTGATTCATTGATCCTATCACGGTTGGCTCCGAGTGAGATGAAAGAGTTAATGCAACAGTTGCAAGAACTGCTGAATAAGGGGTTCATTAGATTGAGTATCTCTCCATGGGGTGCTCCGGTATTATTTGTGAAGAAGAAAAACGGTAGTATGAGGATGTGTATTGACTACCGAGAGTTGAACAAGTTGACGGTGAAAAACTGATACCCCCTACCAAGAATAGACGATTTGTTTGATCAGCTCCAAGGAGCCAGTTGGTTTTCGAGGATAGATCTTCGATCTGGTTACCATCAGCTGAAAGTGAAGGAGCAAGACATCCCTAAAACAGCTTTTCGCACGCCCTACGGTCACTATGAGTTCCTCGTTATGTCGTTTGGTTTGACCAATGCGCCAGCTGCTTTAATGGATTAATGAACCGTGTGTGTCAGCCTATGTTGGTTAAATCGGTGATTGTGTTCATTGATGATGTCCTGATTTATTCGAAGAGTGAGATTGAGCATGTCGGTCACATTCGGGAGGTTCTGGATACGTTAAGAAGGGAGAAGTTGTATGCAAAATTCTCCAAGTGTGCATTTTGGTTGCGTGAAGTTCAGTTCTTGGGTCATGTGGTGAATCCCGGGGGGATTATGGTGGGCCCGACTAAGGTGGAGGCAGTGATGCAATGGAAATCTCCAAAGACGCCATCCGAGATTCACAGTTTCTTGGGTTTGGCGGGTTACTACAGTAGATTCATTCAAGACTTTTCCAAGATCGCTTCTCCACTGACCAAGCTGACCCAAAAGGTTGAAGGTTTACGTGGGGCCAAGCTCAAGAGAAGGCATTCGAAGAATTGAAGGCGAGGTTGACTCAAGCTCCTGTCTTGTCGTTACCCAATGGAAGCGAAGATTTGGTGGTGTATTCAGATGCTTCTTACTCGGGGTTAGGGTGTGTGTTAATGCAAAGAGGAAAAGTTATAGCCTACGCATCCCGACCACTAAAGGTTCATGAGGTCAACTAACCTACTCATGACTTGGAACTAGCGGTCATGGTCTTTGCACTAAAGATTTGGAGGCACTATCTGTATGGAACGAAGTGCACCATCTTCACCGACCACAAGAGCTTAAAGTACTTCTTTGAGCAGAAGGACCTGAATATGAGGCAGAGATGATGGTTGGAGCTTATAAAGGATTATGATTGTGAGGTCCATTACCATCCGGGCAAAGCTAACGTGGTGGCTGATGCTCTTAGCCGGAAGGAGAGGCCCGAGCCGATTCGGGTGAAGGCATACCAACTGATTATGACCTCGGAGGTAATGAAGTAAGTCAAGGAGTTTCAGGATGAGGCACTGCCAAGAAGATCATCTAAACTCTAAAAGAATGAGAGGTCTGGTTGGAGAATTGGGTGAAAACACACTTGGTGTTAAAACTCGATTTGGACGGGTGTGGATTCCTTGTTTCAGGAATCTACGTGTGAGGATCTTGGATGAAGCTCACAAGACTCGATACTCCATTCATCCTGGTGCCACAAAGATGTATCAATACATGAAGAAAGATTATTGGTGGCCGGGTATGAAACGTGATGTGGTGGAGTATGTGAGTAAGTGCCTTACTTGCTTGCAAGTGAAGGCGGAACATCAGAAGCCGTATGGGAAGATCCAACCTTTGGATATACCAGAATGAAAGTGGGAGCACATCACCATGGATTTCATTACGAAGCTGCCACGTACTCTGAAAGGGTATGATGCCATATGGGTGATTGTGGACCGTTTGACGAAGAGTGCTCACTTCCTACCGATTCGCGAGACATATTCATCTGAGAGGTTGGCTGACCTGTTCATCAAGGAGATTGTAACTCGTCATGGTGTGCCGGTGTCTATTGTGTCGGATCGTGACACCCGGTTTACCTCTAAATTCTGGAAGAAATTCAACGATGCCATGGGGACGAGGTTACATATTAGCATGGCTTATTATCCCCAAACTGATGGTCAGTATGAAAGGACCATTCAGACATTAAAAGACATGCTTCGGGCATGTGTGATTGACTTTGGGGGTAGCTGGGATGACCATTACCGTTAGCTGAATTCTCGTACAACAACAGCTATCATGCCAGCATTGGTATGCCACCATACGAGATGCTATACGGTAGGCGATGCAGAACACCCGTTTGTTGGGGTGATATTGGTCAAAAGGAGTTGGGGAGCGTCGAGGTAATCGAGGCTACGACTGAGAAGCTTGAGAAGATTAAAGCCTTCATGAAGGCAGCTAAAGATAGACAGAAGTCGTATGCTGATAAAGGACGCAGACCGATCGAGTTCCAGGTGGGTGACCGGGTCATGTTGAAGGTCTCACCTTGGAAGGGAATTATCCAATTCAGGAAACGAGGTAAGCTAAGCCTGAGGTACACAGGACCTTTCTGAATTATTGCTTGAGTAGGAGAGGTGGCCTATAGATTGGAGTTACTAGATGAGTTAAGTGGAATTCACTCGACATTCCATGTATCTCATTTGAGAAAGTGCTTAGCTGGTGAAGACATGATTGTTCCACTGGAGGATATCGAAGTAGACGAACGGCTCAATTATGTGGAGCAACTAGTGGCAATCATCGATTGTCAAGAGAAAAGGCTAGAAATAAAGTGGTTCCTCTTTTGCGTGTACAGTGGACGCACAGGAAGGGATCCGAGTCTACTTGGGAGACGAAGGAGGAGATGAACAACGTTATCCTCGTATGTTCGAGGAATAACAGGTTTCGGGGACGAAACCTATATAAGGGGGGTGGACTTGTAACACCCGGTTATTTTAAAAGTCAAGATAAAAAGAATAAAAGCAAGAAAGGCAATAAAGTCCAAGTGGAGGGACTAAAAGTGTCCAAAAAGGACAAAACTTTCAAAAGTTGGTGTAAAGGTGAGTATGGCCGCCCACCCTCACCTCACTTCACCATTTTCCTCGGTTTTAGAGAGAGAGAGCATATGATACTCTCGGATTGAAGAAGAAGAGGAAGAAGAAAAGTGAATTCAAGGTTTTAATGTTATTATGTTGGGTTTTATCCCGGTTCTGTGTTTGTATGCTTATGGGTTGTGTTTGTGCTCGGGTGTGTGTGTTGTTGGATGTTGTTTCTAGGTATTTTGAACTCTTTGTAAGCGGGATAAAAAGAAGGAACACCCAAGTTGCACCAGGTGAGTTCTAGACCCCGGTTTCTACATGTTTTAAACTATTTTTGGGGCTGAAAATGTATTAAAATGATTTTATAAAGTTTAAGTGTAAATGCCCGTATGTATTGTGTATGTTGGATGTGGTTCTTGAATGTTTATAGGCTACTCATGTTTAGAATAGCCACATTATGTTTAGAACAGATGGGTTTGATGATTAGGATTGAAAATATCCTAGAAACATGTTTTACAGAATGCTCATGTGCCTAGATAAGTATTCATACACCTGGAATTTGCCTTAGAAAGAATTAAGTGTGAGCCATGCGCCTAAACAGTAGCTCATGCGCCCAAAATTTGCCTTAGAAAAGTCTATGTATATCCCATGCGCCTAAATAGTACCCATGCACCTGGAAATGTTAGTCGGATGACTAAGTGTAGGGCCATGCGCCCCAATAGTGCTCATGCGCCCAAGTGGCCCATGCGCCCAAGTGGCTCATGCGCCTGAATAGTACCCATGCGCCTAGAAACTAGGCTGGATTTGACTAAGTGTTTCCCCATACGCCTGTATAGTGCTCATGCTCCTGAAAGTGGCCCATGCGCCTAAGTGTTCCCCATGCGCCTAGGACTTGGAATATTTTTCTGATTTTTGGGGAAAATGTTTAAAGTAGGCTTTGACTTGGGAGATTCCCGGGAGATTATATAAGTTGACGTTTGGGGTCATAGATGGTATGAGGGGCAGGTTATGCATTGTGATTGATGATGATGATGTTACATGAATATGCATGATGTATGTTATGTATGTATGATGCCCTGTGTGGTGATGTATGAATGATATGATATGTTCCTTATGATGATGTATGTTTATCTTTCCATAGCTTTACGTGTTATGTCAATTAATGAATCGAAAGTATTATGTAATGTAAAGTGAAAGATAATGAAAGAGGAACATGATGAATGAATGGATGCATTAACGAATGAATGAACGTAACAGCCTTGCAAGCAAATGTCTGGAGGTCCACACCCAATGAAGGGTGTTAGCACAACTGTGCGCGGGTTAGCTACCCCAAAAGGATGCACACTGGGGTCCAATCCTTGTGATTGACCATATGTTCAGGGTCTATGAAAGACCTCAGGCCCAGTAACCCACTTCATGCATAATGTTTGGGGTATAGCACATGGCATTGATCCAGAATGAAAGAGGAAAGATAAATGGTGAATGTACTTTCCCCAGGTACTGGAGTCAGCTTCGTGCATAATGTTCGGGGTAACGTACATGTCACTGGATGTAATGAATGAACGAAGGTTAAAGAACGTAATGGAAGATAATAATGATGTTATCTGTATGTACGTATGATGTATGATCACGAATGAATGAAACGTATAGTATGGACTCTGAAAGGAAATAAATAATGATTTTATGTATGTTTAATTGTAAAACTAGAACTCACTCAGCAACGCTGACTTTTATACGTTTTCAGTTGGCAGGTAAACGTTGCTGAGGATGGCACGAGGCAGCTACTCAGCTCTTTTGGATGACATCCATTTATTTAAGGCTTTTGTGATGTAATACAACAATGTAATTTTGTAACCGACAAACGATGCATTATTTTGCAAAAGTTTTTATGATGAAATGAAATGCCATTTGTTTTATGTTTCCGCTGCAATGTTTTGATAAATAAATGCAAAGTATATATTTTATGTGCGATGAATTACCAGCTGTAAGCGTCCCGGGAACGGGGCCTTACACATATCAAGAAGATATATAATCATTTCTTTGTCATTTAGAATCAAGTTCCCAGTTTGTTTTATTTACTATACTCTCCCTTTAAATTTTTATTTTTGCAAACCTATTTTTTAATTTATATATATATATATATATATATATATATATATATATATATATATATATTGTCACATCCGGCGGAAGCGTGAAATACACAGGGAGTGACTTGATTGTTCAGAACTCATTGACTTATATTATTAAACAGATGACACATAATCACACAAGTTTCATAGCATAATATTAAAGTTAGGATTACATTAAATCATAATAGTCAAAATTGAAATAACATAATCCTATTACATCATAAGATTTAACGGCTACATCTTCAGAGACGATGGAACTGAGCATCCACCGATACACTGAAGTCATACAAGTTTACTGTAGGTTTAGACAAACTTCCCCACAACCTCTCTCAGCCATTAAAAACATCAAAGGAGAACATTAAGCGGTTAGTCATGATGAATTCCTGAAAAAGCATACCAAACACCGTCAACACAAAGTTGGTGAGCTTCACAGGTTTATTAAACAGGTAATATTGATGCATTATATATACAACCAAACCTTACATAGCAATCAGATCATTCATATCTGTCATATCATATTTTCATAAATCAGATAACATAGCATCATAACACCCATTCTATTAATGCAGGAGATATTTCCTAAGTAGCGCTATCAATATTATCTAACGGTTCCACATCCGAATTAATGGTTGTAACATAAATTTCAGTACTAATGCATCAATTCGTAAATTAGTATGCTTTTTCCCCAAAACTTTATAAAATTAAAATGGGCCATGAAACTCACCTTACTCCAAATGGTAACCTATAGTCAAGAAAAATATTTATAGTTGAGATAAATGTGTTTTTCTCAATATTTTAGCACCGTAGGTTAATTATTTCATGAGTTAGGCTTTTGTATAAATCACGAAATTTTTATAGTAGACATATCTTAATGTTAGATATAATATACTAAAATTTCATATTTAAATTATTTTCAGCTATTCTTATCATTTTTACGTTATTCAAATAATTCTTTAGAAATACCTTCGGGCCTCTAAAGTTAGTAAAATTGTGTCAGAATAACTTTTATAATTCTTATAGTCTCTCAAAATTTTCTTATGTTCTAAATCATAGCAGAGTCACTTTTTATAGTTTTTCTCATTTTGTTCTTATTTGCTAAAATATCAGAACATGCTCAAAAATTCTAAGTTTTATACAGACTGTTCTATCCCTTCTCTTATATTTTCTATAAATTCTCATAATTTATTTCATAATTTAAGTATTTTTCCTGATTTTTAGTTTACAGAATAGTCAAAAATTCATATTTTAGACATAATTTTGAGTTAGGTCACGGAATTTTTCCAGTAAATTCTATAATTTGTAATGATCAATATATAATTTTTCCATACATTTACTAGGGTCGGTTCTCCCGATATAATTTTTCTCTTTATATTCTTAAATATTGTAGATAAATTAATTTATTTATAGGAATGGTACCAAAATTTACAGAATTATATTTCCCAATATTCTAAACATATTTTTCAATGTTTGTTCCCACAATCATAGTTGTTAATATGCAGAAACGATTTTAACAAACTATAACTAAGCTTCTAACACTTTTGTTGATAATTTCTTGTTATAATTTGATTTTTAAGATTTGTTTTACTTATTTCAGTTTCTTAAAATATTTCTTTTGTTCTGAAAAATAAGTTTGATTTTGTATATGTGTTTTATAAGAACCTTGAATGTTTTAATCAAAAGGGTTAATCACATGTGTTTGTTTAACACATGTTTGGTTTTCATAATCTTATTCAAGTAGGGTTTTAGGAGTTAGAACCTTGATTTTGACAGAAGGAGAGTAAGATAAGAAGGTGAGGATGGCCTAAAGTCTGCTTGGTTTTGGTGTTCTTGACAATCCTTCGGGAGGTGATGCTTCCACGAGGCTTGGATGTTGCTGCCTAGTAACCGAGAGTGTGTGACTAGTGGTTGACCGGTGGAGTTGATGATGTTATTTGGTTGAAGAGGTGATGACCGAGAGGGTTGAGAGGGTGGTTGTGGCTTACGGTGGTGGTGTTTGGAAGTGGTAACGAGGGGTAGTAGTGGTTTTGTTTTAGAAAGGTGGTGAATATGCAAGTCTTCGGCCGAGGACTGATATAGGGGGGGGGGGTTCTCATAATTACTACTAGTCCTAGGTGGTGAGGTGTTCATTGTAGCCTTGCTTAGTCATGGCTATGTGGCGGTGCACCTAGTAGAACCGAGGAGTGTGGCGGTGGTTTGTCCAAGTTGTGTTCCAACCGAGAGCTTGCAAAAGAGGTGGAGTCGGTTGCCATTAAAGAGATTCATCATTGCTCTTAGGGTGCTAGACTCTTAAGGTGGCATGCATACACATATGCTTGGTGTTTTGGAGAGCTTAGGTGGCGGGGTGAGGTGTCCCACCCGAGTTGAGGTGTAAAGCCTTTCTTAAGTCGGGTGTTTTAAGGGTTAATGAACCGATTCTCAATCTTAAAGGATACTTTGGTTTGGGGGTTTAAGTGTAGAAGATTTGTTTAGGTTTGTTTTGATGTTAAGTTCTCTTGATATTAACTTGTTTTTATGGTGTTTTGGTTGGGTTGTATTTGGTGTGTTTATTATGGCATTGTTGATGTATTGTAGTTTTGTATCAAGAAATTATGTTTAAGAATACATGCATACGTACTTCTTGTATTTGCATGTAGGCATGCAATGAACAATACTCATATTCATATGATGTGTATATGTTTCTTAGCAAAAGATGGTATATGCACACGTAAAAAGGGTATGCATGCGACCATGCATACGTATATATGTATATATATAAGTGAACAATATACTTATGTAAACAAAATGAAAGCATGTATACGTACATGTATATATAAAAATATATATATATTAACCTAGGTGTGGCTTAGAATATTTAAATGAACTTAGTGTATAAAATTTCTTAATCTAGGATTGTCACACACACACACACACACACACATATATATATATATAATATATATATATATATATATATATATGTGTGTGTGTATATATATATATATATAAAACTATACAAAAATAGAAATTTATCAAAAAGGTCTTCTAAACTGCACTGATATGAAGATAAGAAATGAAATATCAAGAAATATGCAGTGATTGTGAAGTGAAAACTGTGATTGTGCACATAGAAATCCAGATTGTGGATAAATTACCATGACCTAACCTATTTGTTCCGCCTCAAATTTGAATTAGGAACAATCTTTGTCAGTAAACCAGATTACTAACAGTCCTATTCAATTGTTCCTACACTAAAAAACAGATTAGTTTGAAAGGAGAACCCAGGCCATCGTAGTCCTGGAAGTTCCTTTTTCATCAATATAAGAAACCTGCTTTTGCACACAACTATTTAAACAATCACGGATAACTATATCCTTCTTTAAAAATTTGCCAAATTTGTTTCGGTTCAATTAATTTGGATTTGAATAAATTAAATTTGGAAAACATTTTCTGTTTAAGACCAAAAGGAAAAGTAGTTTTGAACCTTTGGTCATTTTCATCTTTGAATCATGTGAAACTGGTTTCATATGAAAAGGTTTGGATAAAGGGTTTTTCATCCAACAATTCAAACATGTGTACTTTTTACCTCTTAAACAAGTGAAACAACCCATGTTGCCTTTACCTTTTGGAACATTCTTTATAGACTTATATCTGGAGAAGCAATTTGGTTTACCTATATCATTCGAAGCAAGTCTTTAAGGACACTTCTTTACCATATGACCTTATTTTCCACACTCAAAACAAGCCTTGAAAGGCTTTTGATGCTTGACTGAACCGTGTGGTGTAGGTGGGGATGAGGATTGCTTTGAGCTTGTAGCAGATTCTTGCTTGTTCTGAATTTTCCCGTGCTGCACAGGGAATGAGATCTTCACTGATTGACTGGGTTGTTTTGCAATTGGAGAAGACATTTGTATTATTCTTGATTCAGCTTTTGGAAGCTTTTAAGACTTGACAATGTCAGGAGATATCTTGATCTGCGAGGAACCAACACTCTCCTCTGTGATTGATTCATCATCTGAGCTTATCGAGTCTCGTATACACAGATCTTTCTCCAACAGATCTTGATAGACACCTCCTATTGTATCGACTTCAGTTATAGGATTTTGATTGTTTGACTATATGACAACTGTTCCCTCTTTGACAAACCTGACAGGAATAACGAATGAATATTACCTATTTTGAATTTGTTGAAGAAGGTTGGAGAAGCAACTTATATTGGTGTTGGATCATCAGAAGTGGTGTTAGGATCAGTGATCTAAGTTTGATTAATTAGAGAGTATTGCAGCGGAATTCGAACAACGAATTAAACAAATCACAAGAACACAATTGATATTCAATGTAACAGTACACCGATATAGAAAGAGAGAATTCTACAAAAGAAATATTTCATTCATATGCTTTCGTGGTGGCTCAATGTCACACATTACAACTAGGTCAACATCCCTTATATAGGAGATGTGACGTCTGCTGATGTCACTTGATAGTGACATCTAACAGAATTATTCAAACTACTGAAACTATGCAAACTACTGAGAATGTTCTCAACTACTAATTACATCTCAGAGAATGCTAAGTACAAGAAACATAAAACTACTGAAACTAAACTACTAAAACTATAACTACTGAAAAGTAAATTACAAGTACTAAAAGGAAACCATCACAACTACTGAGGTTGATAACTTCAGCTGTTGTGACAACTACTGATCACTTTGGTCTTCAGTCTTTGTCTTCAGTCTTTGTCTTCGGTCTTTGTTCTTCAGACTTTGTTCTTCAGACTTTGTCTTTAGCTGATAGCTTCAGACTTTGTCTTTAGTACTTTATTTTCAGACTTTGTCTTTAGCTGATAGCTTTAGACTTTGTCTTCAGTTCTTTACTTTCAGACTTTGTCTTCAGTAGTAGTCTTCAGTTCTTGTGTTCAGACCTTGTAATCAGCTGATGTCTTCAGCTGTTGTGATCTTCTTCAGCAGTTGTAATGTTTGTGGGACTTAGAGGTTTTTCTGATCAGGCTCATTGGTTCTTTTGGTCCAACAAACTCCCCCTGAACCAATGAAGCCAAAACCTCTAAACTTATTGATGATCCCACTTATTCTTGGCAGAAACACCCTCTTGATCAGCTTCAGAGGTAATCAGTTAAGCATAGGCCGGGAAAAGGTTTCTAATCTTTTGATTGGCTAAGTATGGAAGGGAACTCTGTTTTGGGGAAACTGAACACAGAGTCTTATCCCAACCATGAAACCTAATTCCCATGAATGAGTCTATAAGACTCACTAGCATAGGCCTCAAGAAGAACAACTTGTTCCTCCTTGGTGAGTTCTTATTCTTCTCCTTCGAAGAAGAACTCTGGGCCATAATACTCAGACAGGTATCTCACTGTCTTTTTATTTTTCAACTCCACAGTTGTTATCTCTCTGTAAGTAAATTCATCAGGGTGAGAGCCTTCAAGCAATAACTGGAGTTCACTCTTCTGAAGATCTTCAAGTCTTTTGTATAACAACCCCTTCTTGATCATTTTGTTCTCAAGAATAGATTGAGGGGTTTCTTGGAGTTGTGAGCTCTCTTGAATTCTTCAATGATTTCCCAGGGTGAGACTACCATGGCCAATGTAATTGCAGCATTCAAGGTCTTCTTCACTGGCCATGATATCTACTTGGTATATTCTTCTTATGAATTCTAGAACTTACCCTGGGGTCTGGCCAGATCCGCACTCTTTCTTTTTGATGTTGAAAGGTATGTCTAAGAGTGTACAACCACAAAGCCTGTTTCTTCATTTCTTGAATGGATGAGGACTGAGGGGAATCCTTATCAACCATCTTGAGAAACTTCTCATCATGTTGTTTCTGCTGTTCTGCTTCTTCAATCTTTACCTTCACCATCTGCATTTGCAAGTCAGGAGTAATCACTTGTTGACTTCTGTGCTCAGGTGATTTGAGTTTGAGAACAACAGAGATTGGCAGACTATCATCATCATCATCTTCTTCTTCATCTTCTTCTACCTTCAACACCCTTCTCCTCCTTCTGGGTGTATCACTGGGTAAGGTTTGAGGTGGTTTTTGGGGTAAAGGAATTGGTTTGTGGGTTGAGTTGTGGGTGGCTTTGGTTTAGGGATAGATTTGGGAGATTTTAAGATAGGGGTTGTGTTTGAGTGGGAGTGTGAAAAGACTGAATTAGCATTTTAGTGGTGAGTTTGGCTTTGGAGAGCTTTGCCATTTCGGTTCTCTTCCCTGCACCTGTTTCATCCAGTGCTTTGATGATCAACCCTTATTATAGCCTCCAGCAGAGCAGATTTTCTTGGTTATCTCTAAGATACTGTCTCTGGACCAGGCCTTTATCTCTATCAATGATCTTCCAAGGTATTTGGCAATGAATCTGATCATTATCTCCAATCTTTCCCTTTCCAACACACTATAACCGGCCCATCTAGCTTGAATCTCTTCTATTTCCAGCCTTCTGATCTCAGTGTCTAGTGTAGTTGTGTGATGACCTTGTCAAAAGAGCTGATCTATAATTTTATCCATGGATCTGCTGTGAGCTTCATTAGCATCTTTGACAAGATCTTCTAAGGATTTATCTTCATCAGCTTTTGACTCAGCACTTTTCTTTCTTTTATATGTGATCAGCTGTTCTGAGATCGGTTCTTTCTCCACCTCCTTCTCTTTTGCATGTTCTTTCTCATCATCAACTCTTTTTCTTTTCTTTTCTTTCACTGCCTTAGACTTGGAAGTCTCCCCCCTTTTGGTTGCCTTGGGATCAAGGGCTTGAAAGGCAGAAAGAGATTTATGAACAGCATCATCAATGAGGGTTTGTAGATTTGAGGATATCCTCTCATCAATGGCTTTATGCACTATGTCAGTGATGATGGGAGTGATGAGAGGTAAGGAGTTTTGAAAGATAGCAACCATCTGCTCAGAGGGGTTCTGTCCCTGAGAGGTGGTGCCAAAAGTAGTGGCTGGTGGCTCAGTTAAGTGTGTAGGCTCAGTGTTTGGGGAACCTTCAATGGAAGGTGCCATCTGTGGGGTTTGTGAGGTAGATGGACTTTGATCCTAAGACATGTTGGCTAGCAACTCTTTGAGTTTGCTCACCTCAGTCTCTAGGATGGTATTATGGGCTAATACATCATAGAAAAAGCCCAGGTCATCATCAGTCTGTGTTGAATCACCTGACCTCCTGATTGAATCAGGATGTACATGCTCTGAGTGTAGATCAGTAGAAGCATGTGCCTCTTGTTCTTGGTACTGCGGACTTCCTGCCTCAAGACTGTGTCCTTCATTGGCAGTTGCCTCTGGTAAGGTCTTATGGATGTTACCAACTTCATCCTGATCATTTGTTGAATCAGTAGAAGTGGCAGCCTTACCAGATGTTCTATTCTCCGTTTCTACACTTGGAGAGTGAACATTATAACCCCTGTGCTGTAGGTTATCAGAAGCATTTTGGTCCTCCCCCTCAATGGTTGAGGTATTCCCAGTGGTAAGTGGTTTCTGGGGAGGGGGTGTGGAATGCAACTGACTCTGCACTTTAGCAATTATCAGTGTTGGGCTTTGAGGGGCGGTTGCATGTGGAGATTGGTCTGGAGCAGAATGCACCCGGGGTGAGAGGTGCTCTTCAATGGTAACCCTCTCAATTGAGATAGGTTCCAGAAATGTGGGATCCCCAATTGTGGTTGCAACAGGATCCTGTTGAGTGGATACATGTGCGGCTTTAGCAGGTTGAGTCTTGGACATAACTGGGGGGTTATAACCAGTATGTATTTCCTGTGTTTGTGGTACAGGGGCATCCTCAGGGGACTCATCTCCCTGAGTAGCCTTTTTGGGCTTTTTGGATTTGGGTTTGGTGGGGACTTCAGATCTGGAAGTGGAGGCTGTGGGTTCCCTCTGCTTGGGTTTTAGCATCCGGGCAGCCCCTTTAAGAGTAGGGTCTGAGTTATGTCGGGAGTATACCTCAGCTAAAACACTGGAGCAGGGACTCCAAGACCAACAAGGCCATCAGATTGTAATTGATTCAAAATTATGGCCATCAGAAACTTGGGATAAAGTATCCATCTGTTTGCCACAGGTTTCTGAGCCAGATCCTTTAGTTCCATGAACACTATCTCAGAAAAATTTAGATTTTGGCGTTCAAGGATAGAGTACAATACCTGTTGCCATCGGGAAGACATCTGATCCCAAGAAGATGTCTTTGATGCAAGGCGGACATTCACCATATGAAAGATAAGTCGTTCAGCATCATGGAAGTGCTTTTTAAGTATGGTTGTAGCACTTAAGTCGCCTTCATACCCATTATGGATAAAAGACATATCAGTGGTGCCTTTTGGGTATTCTTTACGATAGGTGCCATCATGCAAATTTAGGGTTTTGCGAATGATGTGGGGGGTGATGAGCACCTGTTTCTGGTTCACCAATGACTGGAGAGTGCTTTGTCTATCATTCTCACCATTTATTACAGAGACGTTGGTCCAGAACTGGGATAAGGAGTCAGGATATATGGTAGGATTCATAAGAAAGGTTGTTCGGTATGGGGAATCCACTATAAGATCGATGACAGTGTCAAACTTGTTCCAGAAGGCCGATTTCGAAAGGTAAGCAACATAGTTGTGTCGGGGTTTGAGTTTCATGGTCGCCATTGTTGAGAGAGAAAGGTTTGAAAACGGCTAATGAAACGTTTGGCTATAAGTGCAGGTATTTATAGGTTTAGAAAAGGCTGAAAAGAAAACGACTGAAAATGTTGGTGTTGTCATCAGTTGTTCTGAAAACAACTGAAGACTTGGTTTTAACTATCAGACATTTGAAAACAACTGAAGACTTGGTTTTAGTCATCAGTAGTTGTGAAACTACTGAAAACCTTGGTTTTGTCTTCAGCTGTTGTAAACAACTGAGGACTTGGTATTAGTCATCAGTAGTTGTGAAACTCACAACTACTGAAGACATGGTTTTGTCATCAGCTGTTTAGAGTGAAACAGCAGTTTGTGGAAACGACTGAAGTGAAAATTCTCATTAGTAGTTTTCGTCAATTCTTAGCTTTTCAGCTGTTTCATACTATCCTCAACACTTACTCATCAGACTTTTTAGCTGATTTCAGTAGTTTCATAGGACATCAGTACTTATCTGTTTTTACTGACATCATGAGTTATAACTACATCAGTAGTTGTAACTGCATCAGTTTCTTTTAACAGAATTAGTACATATTTGTGACATGTTTACTAATGATCATCAGTACTTGTTTACTGAGATCAGTAGTAGTTATCACTTATTCTAGGTGCAGCATACCAAGCCTTAACACAAGATTTTGGAATGTTGAACTATCCAAAGGCTTAGTAAATATATCTGCAAGCTCATCAGCACTAGGCACAAACTTTGGATCAATCGGACCTTTTTCAAAACAATCCCTAATAAAATGGTGTCTGATCTCTATATGTTTGGTCCTAGAGTGCTGGACTGGATTCTTGACAATGCATAGAGCTGAAGCACTATCCATTAATAATGGAGTCTTAGTCTCTGTAATGCCATAATCTAATAATTAGTTCTGAAGCCAGAGTACCTGAAATGTACAACTTGCAGTAGCAATGTACTCTGCTTCAGCAGTGGATGTAGCAACAGATGTTTGTTTCTTACTCTGCCAAGAAATCAAACAGTTGCCTAGGAATTGACATCCACCAGAAGTTGACTTTCTGGTTAACTTACACCATGCATAGTCACTATCAGAAAAAGCAACTAATTTGCAAGAGTGTCCAGTGGAATACCATAGACCTAGAGATTGAGTACCTTGCAGATATCTAAAAATTCTCTTGACTGCAATCAAATGAGATTCTTTAGGAGCAGCCTGAAATCTAGCACAAACACAAGTTGCAAACATGATATCTGGTCTAGAAGCTGTTAAGTACATCAAGGACCCAATCATACATCTATAAAGTGTTTTATCAACAGCTTTACCTTTCTGATCTGCATCTAGTTGTGTGGTGTTGCACATGGGAGTAGAACAGGGCTTACAATTTTGTAAATCAAACTTATTCAAAAGATCTTTTGTATATTTTGACTGATGAATAAAGGTTCCATCAGCCTTTTGTTTGATTTGCAAGCCTAGAAAGAACTGTAATTCTCCCATTGCACTCATTTCAAACTTTTGTTTCATTAAACTTGTAAAATCATCACACAACTGGGGATCAGAGGATGCAAAAATTATATCATCAATATAAATTTGAAAAAGTAGCTTATGCTGATCCACTTTCTTAATAAACAAAGTTTTATCTATGGAACCTCTAGTGAAATTATTGTTAATTAGAAAATTTGAAAGTGTTTCATACCAGGCTCTAGGAGCTTGCTTCAACCCATGAAGAGCCTTATCAAGTTGATACACCCAATCAGGATGTTTATTGTCCTCAAAACCTGGTGGTTGACACAAATAAACCTCTTCTTTTATTTTACCATATAAAAATGCACTTTTGACATCCATTTGAAAAACTTTAAGATTGTGGAATGCAGCATAGGCTAAGAACAATCTAATTGCCTCTAGTCTGGCTATAGGGGCAAAGGTTTCATCATAATCAATACCTTCTTCTTGTGAAAACCCTTGTACAACCAGTCTAGCCTTGTTCTTGACAATAAGCCCATTTTCATCAGTTTTATTCCTAAACACCCATTTAGTGCCTATTGCACACTTACCTGGGGGTAGAGGAACCAGTTCCCACACTTGTTGCTTTTTGAACTGAAGTAGCTCAATCTGCATGGCTTCAACCCATCCATTGTCTCTCAAAGCAACATGATAGTTCTTTGGCTCTAGCTGACTGATGAAGAGAGCATAGAAGCAGAAGTTAGACAATTGACTTCTGGTTGAGACACCAGCATTGATATCACCAATGATTTGAGACATGGGGTGATTCTTCAGCTCTTGGTATACTATAAGATCAGTGCAAGTGTTTGTAGCTGGTTCAGCAGCAGCAGATGGTGATCCAGATTCTTGAAACCAAGTATTAGATGGCAAGTCAAATGATGTAGAGGAGTCAGAAATCTCATCAGCATTTGTTGTGGATGGAGCTACAAAAGCTACAGGAACATCAAGTTTAGCAGACTCAGGCAGTTGGTCACTAAACTTGAAAAGGTGAGTACTGATATCATCATCATCTTCAGTACCACCAGGTGGAAGACTTGTTGCAGAAGATGATTTATCCACATGATCTGCAACAGCTGGAGATTGATAAGGAACATATTGCAATATGTCTAGATCAAACAACTCCACTGGGTTTTGTGGAATTTTATCCTTAGGAGATTCATTGAATTTCACATGCAAGGTTTCTTCAACTAAGTTTGTTTTGCAGTTGAAGACCTGTAAGCCTTGCATGTGGATGAATAACCTACAAAATACCTGCATCCACCTTAGGATCAAATTTGTGGAGTTGATCCTTTGTGTTTAGAATGAAACAAGGACACCCAAAGGTTTTGAAGAATGAAATTAGAGGAGCCAAATGATGTAGAACTTCATATGGAGTCTTCATCAACCTCTGATTTACTAATACTCTATTCTACACATAGCAAGCCGTGTTAACAGCTTCAGCCCAAAAGGTCAATGGCAAACCAGAGTCAGCCAACATAGACCTTGCAGCTTCAATTAGGGTCCTGTTCTTTCTCTCCACTACTCCATTTTGTTCTGGAGTCTTTGGGATGCTAAACTGCCTCTTGATTCCTTTTGCTAGATAAAAATCATCAAGTGTATGGTTTCTGAATTCAGTTCCATTATCATCCTTATACACTTGACTGATAGGGAATACTACTTCTCAACATACAACACAAAGTTTATAATCGTCTGAGCAACCTCATCCTTTCAATGCAAGAAGAAAGTCGATACAAATCTGGAGTAATCATCCAAAATTACCAGACAGTATTTCTTCTTTGCCATGCTCATCACTCTCACAGGACCAAATAGATCCATGTGCAGTAACTGCAAGCAGGCAGTGGACTTAGGTTCTTTAATAGGAGGGAATGAGACTTTGTGTTATTTTCCTTTCAAACAAGCAGTGCAGGTTTCATCATAGTGGAACTCCTTTATTGGTAGACCTCTCACTAAACTATTGTGGATCAGCTGATTCATGTTTTTGAGATTAACATGACCCATCCTTCTATGCCACAGTTTAGATTCCTGAGAAGAGGCTTTGGAGAACAGACAAGGATGACCCTTCAAATCAATCTTCTTTGACAAATCCAAGGCATATACTCTTCCAATCCTGTTGGCCTTCAGGAGAGTATATCATCCAATACCTTGTCAATCAGCCTCAGAACTTGGGAAGACAGAATCCTGCAGTTCTGGCTTGTGAAAAGTGCAACATGCCCTTATCACACATCTGACTGACACTCAGTAGATTATACTTGAGATTCTCCACATGGTTAACATCATCAAATCTGATATCTCCATTAGATACATATCCTTTCCCGATGATGTAACCCTTGGCATCATTTCCAAATGAAACAAATCCCTTCTTTCCTTGAGAGTAGACATTAAGAAGAGAACTGCTCCCAGTCATATGCATAGATCCTCCACTGTCTACATACTAGATGCTCCTTTGGCATGCTGAAGAACCCTGCATTCATCATAAAGAACTAGTTAGGATTTAAGACCCAAACCTTTTTGGTTTTGGGTCTGTTTTCATCAACAGATTTAACCATAACTTGTTTCTTATGATTAACAACTGATGAAGAAGGAGATGGTGCTGAAATGAATTCCTTGGATTAGTAGCTAAAGCTTTCAGCTCTTGTGACATATCAGTACTTGTGTTTGATGAGTTCCTGTGACCCACCATTTCCTCCTTAAAATTCACAAACTTAGTCTAATGTTTATCATGAGGAGCACTATCAGCTGTTTTATGATAAACCCTATCCTTCTTTTTGGATTTGGTTGAAGGCTTAGGTTTATCACATTTCGATGACTGTGGTACAAACTTAGTCTCAAACTCATTTTTCATTTCATCCATCTGGATTTTAATGAGCTTATCTCTGTTGAGTTTGGAACCCTTTCTGTACCAACATTCATCCAGAAAGATGATTGAATTTACCACATATTTCACATGGCTTATTCTTCATCTTGGATTGATCAACTGCTGATGTGGAAACTACTGAAGGTGTGCTCTTCAGTACTTTCCTCCTTTCAGTACTTTTGTTTAGTACTAAAGGATCTGTAACAACTGAAGACTTGTTCTTCAGCTGTTCTCTATCAGCAGTTGTTAATCCTTTTATTTTAGCTGATTTGAAATGCTTTTCAGATGTTATGACTACTACTGATCACTTTGGTCTTTAGTCTTTGTCTTTAGTCTTTGTTCTTCAGACTTTGTTCTTCAGACTTTTACTTTCAGACTTTGTCTTCAATAGTAGTCTTTAGTTCTTCTCTTCAGACTTTGTCTTAAGACATTGTAATCAGCTGATGTCTTCAGCTGTTGTGATCTTCTTCAGCAGTTGTAATGTCTGTGGGACTTAGAGGTTTTTCTGATCAGGCTCATTGGTTCTTTTGGTCCAACAAGTGGAATCATCATTAATCTTCTTATCAGACCCCTGCATGAGGAATCCCAAACCTATAAGAGAATCTTGCACATCTCTAACCTCTTTAAGAATACTGCTGCTTAAACCTGCATTTAAACTATTAGTTTCCATAGCTTCAATCAAATCATCAGATGGATGAGGTTAAGGTATAGGATAGTAACAATGAGTGCTAGGAGGAGGATACATTTATGGATTTTCACCACAAGCCTCTCCCGTTTTAATCCTAGCTCCCCTATGTTTACATAGTAGCTCTTGCTGTTTCATTCCGGATATGGTCCATTTATCAAGCTTTATTTTAAACTTGCTTGTTTCAAATTCAGCGAAGGTGACTCTTTCGTTTAAAAGATTAATTTCAGCATTTCTTTCAAGAAGAGTTCATTTTAAATGATCATTTCCTTTTAAAGCTTCATTTAATTATATGAAATACTTGGCTTCATTCTTTTTAAGTTTTGCATTTATGGTGGTTAATTCCTTTTGGTTATCTAAAAGTAACCTATTAGCTTTATACACACCAAGTAGCTTAATTTTGCTAGCAGATGAACACATATCCTGAACTGTCTCGTATGGAAGATCCAGGATAACACTTTCAGTAGTAAGAGCCTTCTCGCAGTTACAAACTTTGGTATTTCGCTTCCATTCCTATTCCTTCTCAGCATCACAAACTTCATCATTCAACTTAGCTCCACCATTACCTATTGATGTCTGCTTAAGCTCCTTGTGTACCTCTTCAAATCTAGGTTTTGGTAAACCGTTGGAATTGGTGCAAGAATCTGATCTCGCTTCTGGTTTCTCTTTGGAGTTTGAAGTGATCTTTGGAGTTAGATATGTCGCTTCATAGTACTCACGACGTTTGATATCCAACTCAATTTCCTTCAATTTGTTATTCGCCTCCATCAGTTTGTAATCCTGAAAGCCTCTATCTCGTTTAATCGACTTGCCGTGTGAACTCCGTTCTGATGGAAGGGAATCAAGCAATCTTAGAACTTGTTCATGATTTCCTAATTGGGCATCAACCTTCTTCAGATTGTTTGGCACCAACAAAAAACGAACAACAAAGTCGGACATCTTTTCATTCTTTAAACCCGCAAAATTATCAAACCGACATTGTGCAATTCTGAGATTTAATATTTTTTATTTATTTTTTTATTTATTGCAATTAACCCACAAAAAATATTTTTCCTAAAAATTGTAAAATAATTCTCCCCCGGGAAAATAATTTTTTTTTTAAAATGTCACTCTACGCAATCTTAGCAACTAGGGTAAATTAATCCCAACTAGGAGGAAAAACTCATTTTTGACATTCTAGTTTCGCTGAAAAAATGATAATTTCACCGAAATTGTAGTTTCGCAGAGCTAGTTTCGTAGTGAAATTGTAGTTTTGCCGACAGTAGTTTCGCTGGAAATTTCGGCAGCAGTTTCGCTAGCCAAATGCTTAAGACTGCTTAGTTTCGCCTACAATTTCGCACGAAACAAGCTTGAACTTTCTTTTAAAGATACTTTGGACAACAATTTCGCTTGTATTATGCACACAAGCACGATCACTACTTTGGCTGAGATGCTGAAAGTTTTGAGAAGCAGGAAGAAATGAGATTTTGGTAGCATCAGTCTAGGGGAGTTTGTTGGATCAAGTAAGGCTGGTGCAACCAAAGCCAAACACTTAGACTTTTTGAATACAATAAATAAGAAACTTTCGAATACAACTTTAGCACTTCCGTAGACAACTACTGAACTTCTGAAGACAAGTCTAAGGAACTTCCGAACACAAGCTTTAGATTGTGAAGAAAAAGTCTTTGCTCTTCCGAAGCTTAACACTTAGAAGAAATGAAGAAACTTCAAGTCCCAAGGAAGCCTTGGAAGAAGTAGCCATTTCCAAAGTATAAGTGGCTTTGGAAGAACAAGGTCTTTCGAAGCCAGTTAACCTTCAGAAGTAGCTACTATGAACCAGTGGACATAAGTATAGTCTCTCTGACAGTCTGCTAATCTTTGAGATACTGCATGGCACTTTACTATGTCCATGTAGTTGATCTTACTTTAATCCACTATTCACACCTTATTAGTTTGTGAAGTTGCCAACTTTAGTTAGTGACAAAAGGTAAGTCATGAACATGTCTTGACTACAATATCTTAGATAATATTTTATATAAGATACATTAACTTTAGCTTTGTAGTATTTGCTTTAGTCTAGAAAGCTTGGTATCAAAGTATATCCGGCTGTAGATAGTAGTATATATAGCTTCTCATTGCAACTCATGTAACATGTTTGTAAGAGTCTTGTAATACTTTGAGTTGAGATATAATATATACAAGTATTGAAAAACTATTCTCTTGTGTTTTCTTTGATTTAATTTGTATGTTATCATCAACTCTTAGAGGATTCTACTTCATCATAAACCCGAGTGTTACTTAGTGAGGTTAAGAGAGAAATACTTGTGTTGAGAATAAAAACCGATCCTGCAAAATGAATTTGGGGTTTTATTAAAATGCAAGTTAAATTAAAGAAAGACAATTAAGAAACCAAGGATTTTGATTATGGGTTTGAAACTTATTAGAAAAAAGGCATCCACTTTCAAGATTCAAGTTCAACAATTCTCACTTAATTTCAAAAAAATTGAGTGTGAAACACATAGATATGATTTTGTAGAATCATTTGATGAAAGTGATAATTATGAAACAAACTTTTTAAACTCTCCCTCCCAAACAACTACCAAATTATTTATGCAAAGAATTCACATACATACCAAACTTCTCATGATGCAAGGAAACTGAATGCAAATTAAATCTCATGCGTACATAAACATAACAAGTCTTTTAACTTTAAACAATTTGGATTCTTTTATTAAAAGAACATAACCGAAAACATCAATTAAAACTAAACCTAGTTCTTCACTTGCAAGAACTCTTGTCCCGAAAGTATTACGATCGAGTTAACCGCTCATTGGGATGATTGGCTCTTCAATGATTGATTGAATGTTGTTAAAGCTTGATTCGGGTGAAACCATGGTGAAAGGAACTCCCAAAATGCCATGAAAACGTTTAAAGTTTGTAGGGGAGAAGTCCACTTTGAACATGAATGATTGGTTCAAATATGGGAGAAAAAATCTAAAACTAGGAGGTTGTTAGGGTGTTTGCGTATCATACATTGGGTGTGAAGTTGTACGCAGTTTGTTATCTGGATTCTATCCAATATATGGTGATTGATACGGTGCTGAGCGTATGATATGGTAGTGGATATGGTGGTTCTTGATTGACTTGATTTGGCTCTACCTTTTGTGTAATTACACATCCGGTCCTTCCACTTTTTCTAATCCTTTCGTATAGCTCACAAACATGTACTTTTGTGTTCTAGCACTGGTAAACATTAACACACTCAAAGTAACATGTCTGACACTAATAGTTATATAAAATAATATAATTAAACATTATAAATATTGAATAAAAATCCAATAATAAGTAACAAAACAAAAAACAAGAATCATCGAATAGAAGAAAAACGATTCATTATGAATAAAAAGCAAGAATCAAGGGCAAGTAGAAACAGGATTGTAGTAAGATCAAATGTAAGAAGTAAATAAGGAAAGTGGAAAGTTTAATCTTAGCATGAAAAAAAGTTGATTTATAATGAATAAATCTGCAACTTCCTGTGAGTAAGAAAATGTATCACTGCAATACCTAAAATTGAGTAAAACCAATTACACCTCACAAGCAGTATTATTGTAAATAATCTTAAAGACTCATGGCCTCTAGAAAATAATTAATGTAAAAGAAGAAGTAGAAGAAAATAAAGTACATATAATAAAAATAATTAGTTTTTCAATCTTTACCAAGAAGAAAGTTCGATGCAAGCGGCACGATGTCAAAACATAGACGAAGTTTGGAAATACATTGGACTAAGATACCTTGGAATAGGTATGGTTTAGAAAGCATGTCTAAAAACCTAAAAAGTTAACTATAATAGTTAAAGATGAACAAAATTGAAATAGTAAGTAATTATGCAATCAATTTAAGCAAAGAAAGTTAAGCAACATAAGGGCTAAATTTAAAATTCTAAAGCTCAACTCTAAAGATAAATAAATCATAAGAAAGATACTTAACTCAGTTCTAAAGAAGTTTATAAATGTTTTGGCAAGTATCAAGAAATATTCTAAGATAAACAACATGCTATTTGAAGAAGCACTAGAAAGAATAATGTCATCTGAAAAGCACCTCGGAAATAAGATGAAGTAGAACACAATAATGAAAAGAAGCTCTTAATATCAAGTTCAAATAATAATACTAAAAGTTTGAACCATAAAAAACATTAAAATCAAAACCGTAGCATAAGTCATGAAAGAAACTTTAACAAAGGATATGAAAGAGATTTGAACATAGAAAAGGCCATGGGAGAC